>CAXAJV010001131.1:0-315000 GCA_963969225.1 Xylocopa violacea
GCGTATCGGCCCCTACTTCTCGGTGGGAACATTATATTCGTCTATAACGTAATATAACCTAACCTAACACATCTAGCCCCTCGCTGGTAATGTGTTACAGAATCCCGTTCCTGTCGTCCCGTACGTCTCGGTTGGGACATTATAAACTTCTACAGCGATATATATCCTAACCTAAGGCAGGCTAACATCTCGGATGTAGTATTTTACAACATTCCTGGCGTATCGGCCTCTACTTCCAGGGGGGAACATTATATTCGTCTATAACGTAATATTACCTAACCTAACACATCTAGCCCCTCGCTGGTAATGTTTTACAGAATCCCGTTCGTGTCGTCCCGTACATCTCGGTTGGAATATTATATACGTCTATAGCGTTATAGATCCTAATATAAGGCAGGCTGTCTTCTCGGATGCAGTATTTTACAACATTCCTGGCATATCGGCCCCTACTTATCGGTGGGAACATTATATATGTCTATAACGTATCACAAACTAACCTAACCCACCTAGCCCGTCGCTGGTAATGTTTTACAGAATCCCGTTCCTGTCGTCCCGTACATCTCGGTTGGAATATTATATACGTCTATAGCGTTATATATCCTAATATAAGGCAGGCTATCATCTCGAATGCAGTATTTTACAACATTCCTGGCATATCGGCCCCTAATTATCGGTGGGAACATTATATATGTATATAACGTATCACAACCTAACCTAACCCATCTATCCCCTCGCTGGTAATGTTTTACAGAATCCCGTTCGTGACGTTCCGTACATCTCGGTTGGGATATTATATACGTCTATAGCGTTATATATCCTAATCTAAGGCAGGCTATCATCTCGGATGCAGTATTTTACAACATCCCTCGCTTATCGGCCCCTACTTATCGGTGGGAACATTATATTCGTCTATAACGTAATATAGCCTAACCTAACGCATCTAGCCCCTCGCTGGTAATGTGTTACAGAATCCCGTTCCTGTCGTCCCGTACGTCTCGGTTGGGACATTATAAACTTCTACAGCGATATATATCCTAACCTAAGGCAGGCTAACATCTCGGATGCAGTATTTTACAACATTCCTGGCATATCGGCCCCTACATATCGGTGGGAACATTATATATGTCTATAACGTATCACAAACTAACCTAACCCACCTAGCCCCTCGCTGGTAATGTTTTACAGAATCCCGTTCCTGCCGTCCCGTACGTCTCGGTTGGGACATTATATACGTCTACAGTGATATATATCCTAACGTAAGGCAGGCTAACATCTCGGATGTAGTATTTTACAACATTCCTGACGTATCGGCCCCTACTTCTCTGTGGGAACATTATATTCGTCTATAACGTAACATAACCTAACCTAACCCATCCAGCCCCTCGCTGGTAATGTTTTACAGAATCCCGTTCCTTTCGTCCCGTACCTCTCGGTTGGGACAATATAAACGTCTACAGCGATATATATCCTAACGTAAGGCAGGCCATCATCTCGAATGCAGTAATCTACAACATTCCTGGCGTATCGGCCCCTACTTCTCGGTGGGAACATTACATAGGTCTATAACGTAATATAACCTAACCTAACACATCTAGCCTCTCGCTGGTAATGTTTTACAGAATCGCGTTCGTGTCGTTCCGTACGTCTCGATTGGGATATTAAATACGTCTATAGCGTTATATATCCTAACCTAAGGCAGGCCATCATCTCGGATGTAGTATTCTACAACATTCCTGGCGTATCGGCCCCTACTTCTCGGTGGGAACATTATATAGGTCTATAAGGTAATATAACCTAACATAACACACCTAGCCCCTCGCTGGTAATGTTTTACAGAATCGCGTTCGTGACGTTCCGTACGTCTCGATTGGGATATTATATACGTCTATAGCGTTATATATCCTAACCTAAGGCAGGCCATCATCTCGAATGCAGTAATCTACAACATTCCTGGCGTATCGGCCCCTACTTCTCGGTGGGAACATTACATAGGTCTATAACGTAATATAACCTAACCTAACACATCTAGCCTCTCGCTGGTAATGTTTTACAGAATCGCGTTCGTGTCGTTCCGTACGTCTCGATTGGGATATTAAATACGTCTATAGCGTTATATATCCTAACCTAAGGCAGGCCATCATCTCGGATGCAGTATTTTACAACATTCCTGGCATATCGGCCCCTACTTCTCGGTGGGAACATTATATTCGTCTATAACTTAATATATCCTAACATAACACATCTAGGCCCCGGCTGGTAATGTTTTACAGAATCTCGTTCGTGACGTCCCGTACATCTCGGTTGGAATATTGTATACGTCTATAGCGTTATATATCCTAACCTAATGCAGGCTATCATCTCGGATGCAGTATTCTACAACATTCCTGGCGTATCGGCCCCTACTTCGCGGTGGGAACATTATATAGGTCTATAACGTAATATAACCTAACCTAACACATCTAGGCCCTCGCTGGTAATGTTTTACAGAACCTCGTTAGTGACGTCCCGTATATCTCGGTTGGAATATTATATACGTCTATAGCGTTATATATCCTAACCTAATGCAGGCTATCACCTCGGATGCAGTATTCTACAGCATTCCTGGCGTATCGGCTCCTACGTCTCGGTGGGAACATTATATAGGTCTATAACGTAATATAACCTAACCTAACACATCTAGGCCCTCGCTGGTAATGTTTTACAGAACCTCGTTAGTGACGTCCCGTATATCTCGGTTGGAATATTATATACGTCTATAGCATTATATATCCTAACCTAATGCAGGCTATCACCTCGGATGCAGTATTCTACAACATTCCTGGCGTATCGGCTCCTACTTCTCGGTGGGAACATTATATAGGTCTATAACGTAATATAACCTAACCTAACACATCTAGGCCCTCGCTGGTAATGTTTTACAGAACCTCGTTAGTGACGTCCCGTATATCTCGGTTGGAATATTATATACGTCTATAGCGTTATATGGCCTAACCTAAGGCAGGCTATCATCTCGGATGTATTATTTTACAACATTCCTGGCGTATCGGCCCCCGTTCTCGGTGGGAACATTATATACGTCTATAACGTATCACAAACTAATCTAACCCATCTAGCCCCTCGTTGGTAATGTTTTACAGAATCCCGTTCGTTTCGACCCGTAGGTCTCGGTTGGGACGTTATATACGTCTACAGCGATATATATCCTAACCTAAGGCAGGCCATCATCTCGGATGCAGTATTTTACAACATTCCTGGCATATCGGCCCCTACTTCTCGGTGGGAACATTATATTCGTCTATAACGTAATATATCCTAACCTAACACATCTAGGCCCTGGCTGGTAATGTTTTACAGAATCTCGTTCTTGACGTCCCGTACATCTCGGTTGGAATATTATATACGTCTATAGCTTTATATATCCTAACCTAATGCAGGCTATCTTCTCGGATGCAGTATTTTACAACATTCCTGGCATATTGGCCCCTACTTATCGGTGGGAACATTATATATGTCTATAACGTATCACAAACTAACCTATCCCACCTAGCCCGTCGCTGGTAATGTTTTACAGAATCCCGTTCGTGTCGTCCCGTACATCTCGGTTGGGATATTATATACGTCTATAGCGTTATATATCCTAATCTAAGGCAGGCTATCATCTCGAATGCAGTATTTTACAACATTCCTGGCATATCGGCCCCTAATTATCGGTGGGAACATTATATATGTCTATAACGTATCACAACCTAACCTAACCCATCTAGCCCCTCGCTGGTAATGTTTTA
This sequence comes from Xylocopa violacea, assembly GCA_963969225.1. NCBI lineage: Eukaryota > Metazoa > Arthropoda > Insecta > Hymenoptera > Apidae > Xylocopa > Xylocopa violacea. The sequence goes on from CAXAJV010001131.1 coordinate 3,786, forward strand.
CAGAATCCCGTTCGTGACGTTCCGTACATCTCGGTTGGGATATTATATACGTCTATAGCGTTATATATCCTAATCTAAGGCAGGCTATCATCTCGGATGCAGTATTTTACAACATGCCTGGCTTATCGGCCCCTACTTATCGGTGGGAACATTATATATGTCTGTAACATATCACAACCTAACCTAACCCATCTAGCCCCTCGCTGGTAATGTTTTACAGAATCCCGTTCCTGTCGTCCCGTACGTCTCGGTTGGGACATTATAAACATCTACAGCGATATATATCCTAACGTAAGGCAGTCTAACATCTCGGTTGTAGTATTTTACAACATTCCTGTCGTATCGGCCCCTACTTCTCGGTGGGAACATTATATAGGTCTATAACGTAATATCACCGAACCTAACATCTAGCCCCTGGCTGGTAATGTTTTACAGAATCCCGTTCCTGTCGTCCCGTACGTCTCGGTTGGGACATTATAAACTTCTACAGCGATATATATCCTAACGTAAGGCAGGCTAACATCTCGGATGTAGTATTTTACAACATTCCAGGCGTATCGGCCCCTACTTCTCGGTGGGAACATTATATTCGTCTATAACGTAATATAACCTAACCTAACACATCTAGCCCCTCGCTGGTAATGTGTTACAGAATCCCGTTCCTGTCGTCCCGTACGTCTCGGTTGGGACATTATAAACTTCTACAGCGATATATATCCTAACCTAAGGCAGGCTAACATCTCGGATGTAGTATTTTACAACATTCCTGGCGTATCGGCCTCTACTTCCAGGGGGGAACATTATATTCGTCTATAACGTAATATTACCTAACCTAACACATCTAGCCCCTCGCTGGTAATGTTTTACAGAATCCCGTTCGTGTCGTCCCGTACATCTCGGTTGGAATATTATATACGTCTATAGCGTTATAGATCCTAATATAAGGCAGGCTATCTTCTCGGATGCAGTATTTTACAACATTCCTGGCATATCGGCCCCTACTTATCGGTGGGAACATTATATATGTCTATAACGTATCACAAACTAACCTAACCCACCTAGCCCGTCGCTGGTAATGTTTTACAGAATCCCGTTCCTGTCGTCCCGTACATCTCGGTTGGAATATTCTATACGTCTATAGCGTTATATATCCTAATATAAGGCAGGCTATCATCTCGAATGCAGTATTTTACAACATTCCTGGCATATCGGCCCCTAATTATCGGTGGGAACATTATATATGTATATAACGTATCACAACCTAACCTAACCCATCTATCCCCTCGCTGGTAATGTTTTACAGAATCCCGTTCGTGACGTTCCGTACATCTCGGTTGGGATATTATATACGTCTATAGCGTTATATATCCTAATCTAAGGCAGGCTATCATCTCGGATGCAGTATTTTACAACATCCCTCGCTTATCGGCCCCTACTTATCGGTGGGAACATTATATTCGTCTATAACGTAATATAGCCTAACCTAACGCATCTAGCCCCTCGCTGGTAATGTGTTACAGAATCCCGTTCCTGTCGTCCCGTACGTCTCGGTTGGGACATTATAAACTTCTACAGCGATATATATCCTAACCTAAGGCAGGCTAACATCTCGGATGCAGTATTTTACAACATTCCTGGCATATCGGCCCCTACATATCGGTGGGAACATTATATATGTCTATAACGTATCACAAACTAACCTAACCCACCTAGCCCCTCGCTGGTAATGTTTTACAGAATCCCGTTCCTGCCGTCCCGTACGTCTCGGTTGGGACATTATATACGTCTACAGTGATATATATCCTAACGTAAGGCAGGCTAACATCTCGGATGTAGTATTTTACAACATTCCTGACGTATCGGCCCCTACTTCTCTGTGGGAACATTATATTCGTCTATAACGTAACATAACCTAACCTAACCCATCCAGCCCCTCGCTGGTAATGTTTTACAGAATCCCGTTCCTTTCGTCCCGTACCTCTCGGTTGGGACAATATAAACGTCTACAGCGATATATATCCTAACGTAAGGCAGGCCATCATCTCGAATGCAGTAATCTACAACATTCCTGGCGTATCGGCCCCTACTTCTCGGTGGGAACATTACATAGGTCTATAACGTAATATAACCTAACCTAACACATCTAGCCTCTCGCTGGTAATGTTTTACAGAATCGCGTTCGTGTCGTTCCGTACGTCTCGATTGGGATATTAAATACGTCTATAGCGTTATATATCCTAACCTAAGGCAGGCCATCATCTCGGATGTAGTATTCTACAACATTCCTGGCGTATCGGCCCCTACTTCTCGGTGGGAACATTATATAGGTCTATAAGGTAATATAACCTAACATAACACACCTAGCCCCTCGCTGGTAATGTTTTACAGAATCGCGTTCGTGACGTTCCGTACGTCTCGATTGGGATATTATATACGTCTATAGCGTTATATATCCTAACCTAAGGCAGGCCATCATCTCGAATGCAGTAATCTACAACATTCCTGGCGTATCGGCCCCTACTTCGCGGTGGGAACATTATATAGGTCTATAACGTAATATAACCTAACCTAACACATCTAGGCCCTCGCTGGTAATGTTTTACAGAACCTCGTTAGTGACGTCCCGTATATCTCGGTTGGAATATTATATACGTCTATAGCGTTATATATCCTAACCTAATGCAGGCTATCACCTCGGATGCAGTATTCTACAGCATTCCTGGCGTATCGGCTCCTACTTCTCGGTGGGAACATTATATAGGTCTATAACGTAATATAACCTAACCTAACACATCTAGGCCCTCGCTGGTAATGTTTTACAGAACCTCGTTAGTGACGTCCCGTATATCTCGGTTGGAATATTATATACGTCTATAGCATTATATATCCTAACCTAATGCAGGCTATCACCTCGGATGCAGTATTCTACAACATTCCTGGCGTATCGGCTCCTACTTCTCGGTGGGAACATTATATAGGTCTATAACGTAATATAACCTAACCTAACACATCTAGGCCCTCGCTGGTAATGTTTTACAGAACCTCGTTAGTGACGTCCCGTATATCTCGGTCGGAATATTATATACGTCTATAGCGTTATATGGCCTAACCTAAGGCAGGCTATCATCTCGGATGTATTATTTTACAACATTCCTGGCGTATCGGCCCCCGTTCTCGGTGGGAACATTATATACGTCTATAACGTATCACAAACTAATCTAACCCATCTAGCCCCTCGTTGGTAATGTTTTACAGAATCCCGTTCGTTTCGACCCGTAGGTCTCGGTTGGGACGTTATATACGTCTACAGCGATATATATCCTAACCTAAGGCAGGCCATCATCTCGGATGCAGTATTTTACAACATTCCTGGCATATCGGCCCCTACTTCTCGGTGGGAACATTATATTCGTCTATAACGTAATATATCCTAACCTAACACATCTAGGCCCTGGCTGGTAATGTTTTACAGAATCTCGTTCTTGACGTCCCGTACATCTCGGTTGGAATATTATATACGTCTATAGCTTTATATATCCTAACCCAATGCAGGCTATCTTCTCGGATGCAGTATTTTACAACATTCCTGGCATATTGGCCCCTACTTATCGGTGGGAACATTATATATGTCTATAACGTATCACAAACTAACCTATCCCACCTAGCCCGTCGCTGGTAATGTTTTACAGAATCCCGTTCGTGTCGTCCCGTACATCTCGGTTGGGATATTATATACGTCTATAGCGTTATATATCCTAATCTAAGGCAGGCTATCATCTCGAATGCAGTATTTTACAACATTCCTGGCATATCGGCCCCTAATTATCGGTGGGAACATTATATATGTCTATAACGTATCACAACCTAACCTAACCCATCTAGCCCCTCGCTGGTAATGTTTTACAGAATCCCGTTCGTGACGTTCCGTACATCTCGGTTGGGATATTATATACGTCTATAGCGTTATATATCCTAATCTAAGGCAGGCTATCATCTCGGATGCAGTATTTTACAACATGCCTGGCTTATCGGCCCCTACTTATCGGTGGGAACATTATATATGTCTGTAACATATCACAACCTAACCTAACCCATCTAGCCCCTCGCTGGTAATGTTTTACAGAATCCCGTTCCTGTCGTCCCGTACGTCTCGGTTGGGACATTATAAACATCTACAGCGATATATATCCTAACGTAAGGCAGTCTAACATCTCGGTTGTAGTATTTTACAACATTCCTGTCGTATCGGCCCCTACTTCTCGGTGGGAACATTATATAGGTCTATAACGTAATATAACCGAACCTAATACATCTAGCCCCTCGCTGGTAATGTGTTACAGAATCCCGTTCCTGTCGTCCCGTACGTCTCGGTTGGGACATTATAAACTTCTACAGCGATATATATCCTAACCTAAGGCAGGCCATCATCTCGGATGCGGTATTTTACAACATTCCTGGCATATCGGCCCCTACTTATCGGTGGGAACATTATATATGTCTATAACGTATCACAACCTAACCTAACCCACCTAGCCCGTCGCTGGTAATGTTTTACAGAATCCCGTTCCTGTCGTCCCGTACGTCTCGGTTGGGACATTATAAACGTCTACAGCGATATATATCCTAACGTAAGGCAGTCTAACATCTCGGATGTAGTATTTTACAACATTCCTGGCGTATCGGCCCCTACTTCTCGGTGGGAACATTATATAGGTCTATAACGTAATATCACCGAACCTAACATCTAGCCCCTGGCTGGTAATGTTTTACAGAATCCCGTTCCTGTCGTCCCGTACGTCTCGGTTGGGACATTATAAACTTCTACAGCGATATATATCCTAACGTAAGGCAGGCTAACATCTCGGATGTAGTATTTTACAACATTCCTGGCGTATCGGCCCCTACTTCTCGGTGGGAACATTATATTCGTCTATAACGTAATATAACCTAACCTGACACATCTAGCCCCTCGCTGGTAATGTGTTACAGAATCCCGTTCCTGTCGTCCCGTACGTCTCGGTTGGGACATTATAAACTTCTACAGCGATATATATCCTAACCTAAGGCAGGCTAACATCTCGGATGTAGTATTTTACAACATTCCTGGCGTATCGGCCTCTACTTCCAGGGGGGAACATTATATTCGTCTATAACGTAATATTACCTAACCTAACACATCTAGCCCCTCGCTGGTAATGTTTTACAGAATCCCGTTCGTGTCGTCCCGTACATCTCGGTTGGAATATTATATACGTCTATAGCGTTATAGATCCTAATATAAGGCAGGCTATCTTCTCGGATGCAGTATTTTACAACATTCCTGGCATATCGGCCCCTACTTATCGGAGGGAACATTATATATGTCTATAACGTATCACAAACTAACCTAACCCACCTAGCCCGTCGCTGGTAATGTTTTACAGAATCCCGTTCCTGTCGTCCCGTACGTCTCGGTTGGGACATTATAAACATCTACAGCGATATATATCCTAACGTAAGGCAGTCTAACATCTCGGTTGTAGTATTCTACAACATTCCTGTCGTATCGGCCCCTACTTCTCGGTGGGAACATTATATAGGTCTATAACGTAATATAACCGAACCTAACACATCTAGCCCCTCGCTGGTAATGTGTTACAGAATCCCGTTCCTGTCGTCCCGTACGTCTCGGTTGGGACATTATAAACTTCTACAGCGATATATATCCTACCATAAGGCAGGCCATCATCTCGGATGCGGTATTTTACAACATTCCTGGCATATCGGCCCCTACTTATCGGTGGGAACATTATATATGTCTATAACGTATCACAACCTAACCTAACCCACCTAGCCCGTCGCTGGTAATGTTTTACAGAATCCCGTTCCTGTCGTCCCGTACGTCTCGGTTGGGACATTATAAACGTCTACAGCGATATATATCCTAACGTAAGGCAGTCTAACATCTCGGATGTAGTATTTTACAACATTCCTGGCGTATCGGCCCCTACTTCTCGGTGGGAACATTATATAGGTCTATAACGTAATATCACCGAACCTAACATCTAGCCCCTGGCTGGTAATGTTTTACAGAATCCCGTTCCTGTCGTCCCGTACGTCTCGGTTGGGACATTATAAACTTCTACAGCGATATATATCCTAACGTAAGGCAGGCTAACATCTCGGATGTAGTATTTTACAACATTCCTGGCGTATCGGCCCCTACTTCTCGGTGGGAACATTATATTCGTCTATAACGTAATATAACCTAACCTGACACATCTAGCCCCTCGCTGGTAATGTGTTACAGAATCCCGTTCCTGTCGTCCCGTACGTCTCGGTTGGGACATTATAAACTTCTACAGCGATATATATCCTAACCTAAGGCAGGCTAACATCTCGGATGTAGTATTTTACAACATTCCTGGCGTATCGGCCTCTACTTCCAGGGGGGAACATTATATTCGTCTATAACGTAATATTACCTAACCTAACACATCTAGCCCCTCGCTGGTAATGTTTTACAGAATCCCGTTCGTGTCGTCCCGTACATCTCGGTTGGAATATTATATACGTCTATAGCGTTATAGATCCTAATATAAGGCAGGCTATCTTCTCGGATGCAGTATTTTACAACATTCCTGGCATATCGGCCCCTACTTATCGGAGGGAACATTATATATGTCTATAACGTATCACAAACTAACCTAACCCACCTAGCCCGTCGCTGGTAATGTTTTACAGAATCCCGTTCCTGTCGTCCCGTACGTCTCGGTTGGGACATTATAAACATCTACAGCGATATATATCCTAACGTAAGGCAGTCTAACATCTCGGTTGTAGTATTCTACAACATTCCTGTCGTATCGGCCCCTACTTCTCGGTGGGAACATTATATAGGTCTATAACGTAATATAACCGAACCTAACACATCTAGCCCCTCGCTGGTAATGTGTTACAGAATCCCGTTCCTGTCGTCCCGTACGTCTCGGTTGGGACATTATAAACTTCTACAGCGATATATATCCTACCATAAGGCAGGCCATCATCTCGGATGCGGTATTTTACAACATTCCTGGCATATCGGCCCCTACTTATCGGTGGGAACATTATATATGTCTATAACGTATCACAACCTAACCTAACCCACCTAGCCCGTCGCTGGTAATGTTTTACAGAATCCCGTTCCTGTCGTCCCGTACGTCTCGGTTGGGACATTATAAACGTCTACAGCGATATATATCCTAACGTAAGGCAGGCCATCATCTCGGATGCGGTATTTTACAACATTCCTGGCATATCGGCCCCTACTTATCGGTGGGAACATTATATATGTCTATTAACGTATCACAACCTAACCTAACCCACCTAGCCCGTCGCTGGTAATGTTTTACAGAATCCCGTTCCTGTCGTCCCGTACGTCTCGGTTGGGACATTATAAACGTCTACAGCGATATATATCCTAACGTAAGGCAGTCTAACATCTCGGATGTAGTATTTTACAACATTCCTGGCGTATCGGCCCCTACTTCTCGGTGGGAACATTATATAGGTCTATAACGTAATATCACCGAACCTAACATCTAGCCCCTGGCTGGTAATGTTTTACAGAATCCCGTTCCTGTCGTCCCGTACGTCTCGGTTGGGACATTATAAACTTCTACAGCGATATATATCCTAACGTAAGGCAGGCTAACATCTCGGATGTAGTATTTTACAACATTCCTGGCGTATCGGCCCCTACTTCTCGGTGGGAACATTATATTCGTCTATAACGTAATATAACCTAACCTAACACATCTAGCCCCTCGCTGGTAATGTGTTACAGAATCCCGTTCCTGTCGTCCCGTACGTCTCGGTTGGGACATTATAAACTTCTACAGCGATATATATCCTAACCTAAGGCAGGCTAACATCTCGGATGTAGTATTTTACAACATTCCTGGCGTATCGGCCTCTACTTCCAGGGGGGAACATTATATTCGTCTATAACGTAATATTACCTAACCTAACACATCTAGCCCCTCGCTGGTAATGTTTTACAGAATCCCGTTCGTGTCGTCCCGTACATCTCGGTTGGAATATTATATACGTCTATAGCGTTATAGATCCTAATATAAGGCAGGCTATCTTCTCGGATGCAGTATTTTACAACATTCCTGGCATATCGGCCCCTACTTATCGGTGGGAACATTATATATGTCTATAACGTATCACAAACTAACCTAACCCACCTAGCCCGTCGCTGGTAATGTTTTACAGAATCCCGTTCCTGTCGTCCCGTACGTCTCGGTTGGGACATTATAAACATCTACAGCGATATATATCCTAACGTAAGGCAGTCTAACATCTCGGTTGTAGTATTCTACAACATTCCTGTCGTATCGGCCCCTACTTCTCGGTGGGAACATTATATAGGTCTATAACGTAATATAACCGAACCTAACACATCTAGCCCCTCGCTGGTAATGTGTTACAGAATCCCGTTCCTGTCGTCCCGTACGTCTCGGTTGGGACATTATAAACTTCTACAGCGATATATATCCTACCATAAGGCAGGCCATCATCTCGGATGCGGTATTTTACAACATTCCTGGCATATCGGCCCCTACTTATCGGTGGGAACATTATATATGTCTATAACGTATCACAACCTAACCTAACCCACCTAGCCCGTCGCTGGTAATATTTTACAGAATCCCGTTCCTGTCGTCCCGTACGTCTCGGTTGGGACATTATAAACGTCTACAGCGATATATATCCTAACGTAAGGCAGTCTAACATCTCGGATGTAGTATTTTACAACATTCCTAGCGTATCGGCCCCTACTTCTCGGTGGGAACATTATATAGGTCTATAACGTAATATCACCGAACCTAACATCTAGCCCCTGGCTGGTAATGTTTTACAGAATCCCGTTCCTGTCGTCCCGTACGTCTCGGTTGGGACATTATAAACTTCTACAGCGATATATATCCTAACCTAAGGCAGGCTAACATCTCGGATGCAGTATTTTACAACATTCCTGGCATATCGGCCCCTACATATCGGTGGGAACATTATATATGTCTATAACGTATCACAAACTAACCTAACCCACCTAGCCCGTCGCTGGTAATGTTTTACAGAATCCCGTTCGTGTCGTCCCGTACATCTCGGTTGGGATATTATATACGTCTATAGCGTTATATATCCTAATCTAAGGCAGGCTATCATCTCGAATGCAGTATTTTACAACATGCCTGGCTTATCGGCCCCTACTTATCGGTGGGAACATTATATATGTCTGTAACGTATCACAACCTAACCTAACCCATCTAGCCCCTCGCTGGTTATGTTTTACAGAATCCCGTTCCTGTCGTCCCGTGCGTCTCGGTTGGGACATTATAAACGTCTACAGCGATATATATCCTAACGTAAGGCAGTCTAACATCTCGGATGTAGTATTTTACAACATTCCTGGCGTATCGGCCCCTACTTCTCGGTGGGAACATTATATAGGTCTATAACGTAATATCACCGAACCTAACATCTAGCCCCTGGCTGGTAATGTTTTACAGAATCCCGTTCCTGTCGTCCCGTACGTCTCGGTTGGGACATTATAAACTTCTACAGCGATATATATCCTAACGTAAGGCAGGCTAACATCTCGGATGTAGTATTTTACAACATTCCTGGCCTATCGGCCCCTACTTCTCGGTGGGAACATTATATTCGTCTATACCGTAATATATCCTAACCTAACACATCTAGCCCCTCTCTGGTAATGTGATACAGAATCCCGTTCCTGTCGTCCCGTACATCTCGGTTGGAAAATTATATACGTCTATAGCGTTATATATCCTAACCTAAGGTAGGCTAACACCTCGGATGTAGTATTTTACAACATTCCCGGCGTATCGGCCCCTACTTCTCGGTGGGATCATTATATTCGTCTATAACGTAATATAACCTAACCTAACCCATCTAGCCCCTCGCTAGTAATGTTTTACAGAATCCCGTTCGTGCCGTCCCGTACATCTCGGTTGGAATATTATATACGTCTATAGCGTTATATATCCTAACCTAAGGCAGGCTATCATCTTGGATGTAGTATTCTACAACATTCCTGGCGTATCGGCCCGTACTTCTCGATGGGAACATTATATAGGTCTATAACGTAATATAACCTAACCTAACACATCTAGGCCCTGGCTGGTAAAGTTTTACAGAATCTCGTTCTTGACGTCCCGTACATCTCGGTTGGAATATTATATACGTCTATAGCGTTATATATCCTAACCTAATGCAGGCTATCATCTCGGATGCAGTATTCTACAACATTCCTGGCGTATCGGCCCCTACTTCTCGGTGGGAACATTATATACGTCTATAACGTAATATAACCTAACCTAACATATCTAGGCCCTCGCTGGTAATGTTTTACAGAACCTGGTTAGTGACGTCCCGTACATCTCGGTTGGAATATTATATACGTCTATAGCGTTATATATCCTAACCTAAGGCAGGCTATCATCTTGGATGTAGTATTCTACAACATTCCTAGCGTATCGGCCCGTACTTCTCGGTGGGAACATTATATAGGTCTATAACGTAATATAACCTAACCTAACCCATCTAGCCCCTCGCTGGTAATGTTTTACAGAATCGCGTTCGTGTCGTCCCGTACGTCTCGATTGGGATATTATATACGTCTATAACGTTATATATCCTAACCTAAGGCAGGCCATCATCTCGGATGCAGTATTTTACAACATTCCTGGCATATCGACCCCTTCTTCTCGGTGGGAACATTATATTCGTCTATAACGTAATATATCCTAACGTAACACATCTAGACCCTGGCTGGTAATGTTTTACAGAATCCCGTTCCTGTCGTCCCGTACGTCTCGGTTGGGACATTATAAACGTCTACAGCGATATATATCCTAACGTAAGACAGTCTAACATCTCGGATGTAGTATTTTACAACATTCCTGGCGTATCGGCCCCTACTTCTCGGTGGGAACATTATATTCGTCTATAACGTAATATAACCTAACCTAACACATTTATCCCCTCGCTGGTAATATTTTACAGAATCCTGTTCGTGACGTCCCGTACATCTCGGATGGAATATTATATACGTCTATAGCGTTATATATCCTAATCTAAGGCAGGCTATCATCTCGGATGCAGTATTTTACGCCACTCCTGGAGTATCGGCTCTACTTCTCGGGGGGAACATTATATAGGTCTATAACGTAATATAACCTCACCTAACAAATCTAGCACCTCGCTGGTAATGTTTTACAGAATCCCGCTCGTTACGTCCCGTACATCTCGGGTGGAATATTATATACGTCTATAGCGTTACATATCCTAACCTGAGGCAGGCTATCATCTCGGATGTAGTATTTTACAACATTCCTGTCGTATCGGCCCCTACTTCTCGGTGGGAACATTATATACGTCCATAACGGTTCACATACTAACCTAACCCATCTAGCCCCTCGCTGGTAATGTTTTACAGAATCCCGTTCGTGTCGTCCCGTACGTCTCGGTTGGGACATTCTAAACGTCTACAGCGATATATATCCTAACTTAAGGCAGGCTAACATCTCGGATGTAGTATTTTACAACATTCCTGGCGTATCGGCCTCTACTTCTCGGGGGGAACATTATATTCGTCTATAACGTAATATGACCTAACCTGACACATCTAGCCCCTCGCTGGTAATGTTTTACAGAATCCCGTTCGTGTCGTCCCGTACATCTCGGTTGGAATATTATACACGTCTATAGCGTTATAGATCCTAATATAAGGCAGGCTATCATCTCGGATGCAGTATTTTACAACATTCCTGGCATATCGGCCCCTACTTATCGGTGGGTACATTATATATGTCTATAACGTATCACAACCTAACCTAACCCACCTAGCCCGTCGCTGGTAATGTTTTACAGAATCCCGTTCGTGTCGTCCCGTACGTCTCGGTTGGGACGTTATATACGTCTACAGCGATATATATCCTAACCTAAGGCAGGCTATCATCTCGGATGTAGTATTTTACAACATTCCTGACGTATCGGCCCTTACTTCTCGGTGGGAACATTATATTCGTCTATAACGTAACATAACCTAACCTAACCCATCTAGCCCCTCGCTGGTAATGTTTTACAGAATCCCGTTCATTCCGTCCCGTACGTCTCGGTTGGGACATTATAAACGTCTACAGCGATATATATCTTAACGTAAGGCAGGCTAACATCTCGGATGCAGTATTTTACGCCATTCCTGGAGTATCGGCTCTACTTCTCGGTGGGAACATTATATACGTCTATAACGTAACATAACCTAACCTAACCCATCAAAGCCCCTCGCTGGTAATGTTTTACAGAATCCCGTTCCTGTCGTCCCGTACGTCTCGGTTGGGACATTATAAACATCTACAGCGATATATATCCTAACATAAGGCAGGCTAACATCTCGGATGCAGTATTTTACGCCATTCCTGGCCTATCGGCTCTACTTCTTGGGGGGAACATTATATTCGTCTATAACGTAATATAACCTAAGCCAACACATCCTCTAACCCAGTCCATCGCTGGTAATGTTTTACAGAATCCCGTTCCTGTCGTCCAGTACGTCTCGGTTGGGACATTATAAACGTCTACAGTGATATATATTCTAACGTAAGGCAGGCTAACATCTCGGATGTAGTATTTTACAACATTCCTGGCGTATCGGCCTCTACTTCTCGGGGAGAACATTATATTCGTCTATAACGTAATATAACCTAACCTAACCCATCTAGCCCGTCGCTGGTAATATTTTACAGAATCGCGTTCGTGTCGTTCCGTACGTCGACTGGGATATTATATACGTCTATAGCGTTATATATCCTAACCTAATGCAGGCCATCATCTCGGATGCAGTATTTTACAACATTCCTGGCATATCGGCAGCTACATCTCGGTGGGAACATTATATACGTCTATAACGTATCACAACCTAACCTAACCCATCTAGCCCCTCGCTGGTAATGTTTTACAGAATCCCGTTCCTGTCGTCCCGTACGTCTCGGTTGGGACATTGTGTACGTCTACAGCGTTATATATCCTAACCTAAGGCAGCCCATCATATCGGATGCAGTATTTTACGCCATTCCTGGCGTATCGGCCCTACTTCTCGGGGGGAACATTATATAGGTCTATAACGTAATATAACCTCACCTAACAAATCGAGCCCCTCGCTGGTAATGTGTTACAGAATCCCGCTCGTTACGTCCCGTACATCTCGGTTGGAATATTATATACGTCTATAGCGTTATATATCCTAACCTGAGGCAGGCTATCATCTCGGATGTAGTATTTTACAACATTCCTGGCGTATCGGCCCCTACTTCTCGGTGGGAACATTATATACGTCTATAACGGTTCACATACTAACCTAACCCATCTAGCCCCTCGCTGGTAATGTTTTACAGAATCCCGTTCGTGTCGTCCCGTACGTCTCGGTTGGGACATTATAAACGTCTACAGCGACATATATCCTAACTTAAGGCAGGCTAACATCTCGGATGCAGTATTTTACGCCATTCCTGGCGTATCGGCTCTACTTCTCGGGGGGAACATTATATTCGTCTATAACGTAATAAAACCTAACCTATCACATCTAGCCCCTCGCTGGTAATGTTTTACAGAATCCCGTTCCCGTCGTCCCATACGTCTCGGTTGGGACATTATAAACGTCTACAGCGATATATATCCTACCGTAAGGCAGGCTAACATCTCGGATGTAGTATTTTACAACATTCCTGGCATATCGGCCCCTACTTCTCGGTGGGAACATTATACCCGTCTATAACGTAACATAACCTAACCTAACCCATCTAGCCCCTCGCTGGTAATGTTTTACAGAATCCCGTTCGTGTCGTCCCGTACATCTCGGTTGGAATATTATATACGTCTATAGCGTTATAGATCCTAATATAAGGCAGGCTATCATCTCGGATGCAGTATTTTACAACATTCCTGGCATATCGGCCCCTACTTATCGGTGGGAACATTATATATGTCTATAACGTATCACAACCTAACCTAACCCACCTAGCCCGTCGCTGGTAATGTTTTACAGAATCCCGTTCGTGTCGTCCCGTACATCTCGGTTGGGATATTATATACGTCTATAGCGTTATATATCCTAACCTAAGGCAGGCTATCATCTTGGATGTAGTATTCTACAACATTCCTGGCGTATCGGCCCGTACTTCTCGATGGGAACATTATATAGGTCTATAACGTAATATAACCTAACCTAACACATCTAGCCCCTCGCTGATAATGTTTTACAGAATCGCGTTCGTGTCGTTCCGTACGTCTCGATTGGGATATTAAATACGTCTATAGCGTTATATATCCTAACCTAAGGCAGGCCACCATCTCGGATGCAGTATTTTACAACATTCCTGGCATATCGGCCCCTACTTATCGGTGGGAACATTATATATGTCTATAACGTATCACAACCTAACCTAACCCACCTAGCCCGTCGCTGGTAATGTTTTACAGAATCCCGTTCCTGTCGTCCCGTACGTCTCGGTTGGGACATTATAAACGTCTACAGCGATATATATCCTAACGTAAGGCAGTCTAACATCTCGGATGTAGTATTTTACAACATTCCTGGCGTATCGGCCCGTACTTCTCGATGGGAACATTATATAGGTCTATAACGTAATATAACCTAACCTAACACATCTAGCCCCTCGCTGATAATGTTTTACAGAATCCCGTTCCTGTCGTCCCGTACGTCTCGATTGGGATATTAAATACGTCTATAGCGTTATATATCCTAACCTAAGGCAGGCCATCATCTCGGATGCAGTATTTTACAACATTCCTGGCATATCGACCCCTTCTTCTCGGTGGGAACATTATATTCGTCTATAACGTAATATATCCTAACGTAACACATCTAGCCCCTCGCTGGTAATGTTTTACAGAATCCCGTTCCTGTCGTCCCGTACGTCTCGGTTGGGACATTATAAACGTCTACAGCGATATATATCCTAACGTAAGGCAGTCTAACATCTCGGATGTAGTATTTTACAACATTCCTAGCGTATCGGCCCCTACTTCTCGGTGGGAACATTATATAGGTCTATAACGTAATATCACCGAACCTAACATCTAGCCCCTGGCTGGTAATGTTTTACAGAATCCCGTTCCTGTCGTCCCGTACGTCTCGGTTGGGACATTATAAACTTCTACAGCGATATATATCCTAACCTAAGGCAGGCTAACATCTCGGATGCAGTATTTTACAACATTCCTGGCATATCGGCCCCTACATATCGGTGGGAACATTATATATGTCTATAACGTATCACAAACTAACCTAACCCACCTAGCCCGTCGCTGGTAATGTTTTACAGAATCCCGTTCGTGTCGTCCCGTACATCTCGGTTGGGATATTATATACGTCTATAGCGTTATATATCCTAATCTAAGGCAGGCTATCATCTCGAATGCAGTATTTTACAACATTCCTGGCATATCGGCCCCTAATTATCGGTGGGAACATTATATATGTCTATAACGTATCACAACCTAACCTAACCCATCTAGCCCCTCGCTGGTAATGTTTTACAGAATCCCGTTCGTGACGTTCCGTACATCTCGGTTGGGATATTATATATGTCTATAGCGTTATATATCCTAATCTAAGGCAGGCTATCATCTCGGATGCAGTATTTTACAACATGCCTGCCTTATCGGCCCCTACTTATCGGTGGGAACATTATATATGTCTGTAACGTATCACAACCTAACCTAACCCATCTAGCCCCTCGCTGGTTATGTTTTACAGAATCCCGTTCCTGTCGTCCCGTGCGTCTCGGTTGGGACATTATAAACGTCTACAGCGATATATATCCTAACGTAAGGCAGTCTAACATCTCGGATGTAGTATTTTACAACATTCCTGGCGTATCGGCCCCTACTTCTCGGTGGGAACATTATATAGGTCTATAACGTAATATCACCGAACCTAACATCTAGCCCCTGGCTGGTAATGTTTTACAGAATCCCGTTCCTGTCGTCCCGTACGTCTCGGTTGGGACATTATAAACTTCTACAGCGATATATATCCTAACGTAAGGCAGGCTAACATCTCGGATGTAGTATTTTACAACATTCCTGGCGTATCGGCCCCTACTTCTCGGTGGGAACATTATATTCGTCTATACCGTAATATATCCTAACCTAACACATCTAGCCCCTCTCTGGTAATGTGATACAGAATCCCGTTCCTGTCGTCCCGTACATCTCGGTTGGAAAATTATATACGTCTATAGCGTTATATATCCTAACCTAAGGTAGGCTAACACCTCGGATGTAGTATTTTACAACATTCCCGGCGTATCGGCCCCTACTTCTCGGTGGGATCATTATATTCGTCTATAACGTAATATAACCTAACCTAACCCATCTAGCCCCTCGCTGGTAATGTTTTACAGAATCCCGTTCGTGCCGTCCCGTACATCTCGGTTGGAATATTATATACGTCTATAGCGTTATATATCCTAACCTAAGGCAGGCTATCATCTTGGATGTAGTATTCTACAACATTCCTGGCGTATCGGCCCGTACTTCTCGATGGGAACATTATATAGGTCTATAACGTAATATAACCTAACCTAACACATCTAGCCCCTCGCTGATAATGTTTTACAGAATCGCGTTCGTGTCGTTCCGTACGTCTCGATTGGGATATTAAATACGTCTATAGCGTTATATATCCTAACCTAAGGCAGGCCACCATCTCGGATGCAGTATTTTACAACATTCCTGGCATATCGGCCCCTACTTCTCGGTGGGAACATTATATTCGTCTATAACGTAATATATCCTAACCTAAAACATCTAGGCCCTGGCTGGTAATGTTTTACAGAATCTCATTCCTGTCGTCCCGTACGTCTCGGTTGGGACATTATAAACTTCTACAGCGATATATATCCTAACCTAAGGCAGGCTATCATCTCGGATGCGGTATTTTACAACATTCCTGGCATATCGGCCCCTACTTATCGGTGGGAACATTATATATGTCTATAACGTATCACAACCTAACCTAACCCACCTAGCCCGTCGCTGGTAATGTTTTACAGAATCCCGTTCCTGTCGTCCCGTACGTCTCGGTTGGGACATTATAAACGTCTACAGCGATATATATCCTAACGTAAGGCAGTCTAACATCTCGGATGTAGTATTTTACAACATTCCTAGCGTATCGGCCCCTACTTCTCGGTGGGAACATTATATAGGTCTATAACGTAATATCACCGAACCTAACATCTAGCCCCTGGCTGGTAATGTTTTACAGAATCCCGTTCCTGTCGTCCCGTACGTCTCGGTTGGGACATTATAAACTTCTACAGCGATATATATCCTAACCTAAGGCAGGCTAACATCTCGGATGCAGTATTTTACAACATTCCTGGCATATCGGCCCCTACATATCGGTGGGAACATTATATATGTCTATAACGTATCACAAACTAACCTAACCCACCTAGCCCGTCGCTGGTAATGTTTTACAGAATCCCGTTCGTGTCGTCCCGTACATCTCGGTTGGGATATTATATACGTCTATAGCGTTATATATCCTAATCTAAGGCAGGCTATCATCTCGAATGCAGTATTTTACAACATTCCTGGCATATCGGCCCCTAATTATCGGTGGGAACATTATATATGTCTATAACGTATCACAACCTAACCTAACCCATCTAGCCCCTCGCTGGTAATGTTTTACAGAATCCCGTTCGTGACGTTCCGTACATCTCGGTTGGGATATTATATACGTCTATAGCGTTATATATCCTAATCTAAGGCAGGCTATCATCTCGGATGCAGTATTTTACAACATGCCTGGCTTATCGGCCCCTACTTATCGGTGGGAACATTATATATGTCTGTAACGTATCACAACCTAACCTAACCCATCTAGCCCCTCGCTGGTTATGTTTTACAGAATCCCGTTCCTGTCGTCCCGTGCGTCTCGGTTGGGACATTATAAACGTCTACAGCGATATATATCCTAACGTAGGGCAGTCTAACATCTCGGATGTAGTATTTTACAACATTCCTGGCGTATCGGCCCCTACTTCTCGGTGGGAACATTATATAGGTCTATAACGTAATATCACCGAACCTAACATCTAGCCCCTGGCTGGTAATGTTTTACAGAATCCCGTTCCTGTCGTCCCGTACGTCTCGGTTGGGACATTATAAACTTCTACAGCGATATATATCCTAACGTAAGGCAGGCTAACATCTCGGATGTAGTATTTTACAACATTCCTGGCGTATCGGCCCCTACTTCTCGGTGGGAACATTATATTCGTCTATACCGTAATATATCCTAACCTAACACATCTAGCCCCTCTCTGGTAATGTGATACAGAATCCCGTTCCTGTCGTCCCGTACATCTCGGTTGGAAAATTATATACGTCTATAGCGTTATATATCCTAACCTAAGGTAGGCTAACACCTCGGATGTAGTATTTTACAACATTCCCGGCGTATCGGCCCCTACTTCTCGGTGGGATCATTATATTCGTCTATAACGTAATATAACCTAACCTAACCCATCTAGCCCCTCGCTGGTAATGTTTTACAGAATCCCGTTCGTGCCGTCCCGTACATCTCGGTTGGAATATTATATACGTCTATAGCGTTATATATCCTAACCTAAGGCAGGCTATCATCTTGGATGTAGTATTCTACAACATTCCTGGCGTATCGGCCCGTACTTCTCGATGGGAACATTATATAGGTCTATAACGTAATATAACCTAACCTAACACATCTAGCCCCTCGCTGGTAATGTTTTACAGAATCCCGTTCGTGCCGTCCCGTACATCTCGGTTGGAATATTATATACGTCTATACCGTTATATATCCTAACCTAAGGCAGGCTATCATCTTGGATGTAGTATTCTACAACATTCCTGGCGTATCGGCCCGTACTTCTCGATGGGAACATTATATAGGTCTATAACGTAATATAACCTAACCTAACACATCTAGCCCCTCGCTGATAATGTTTTACAGAATCGCGTTCGTGTCGTTCCGTACGTCTCGATTGGGATATTAAATACGTCTATAGCGTTATATATCCTAACCTAAGGCAGGCCACCATCTCGGATGCAGTATTTTACAACATTCCTGGCATATCGGCCCCTACTTCTCGGTGGGAACATAGGATTCGTCTATAACGTAATATATCCTAACCTAAAACATCTAGGCCCTGGCTGGTAATGTTTTACAGAATCTCATTCGTGACGTCCCGTACATCTCGGTTGGAATATTATATACGTCTATAGCGTTATATATCCTAACCTAATGCAGGCTATCATCTCGGATGCAGTATTTTACAACATGCCTGGCGTATCGGCCCCTACTTCACGGTGGGAACATTATATACGTTTATAACGTATCACAAACTAACCTAACCCATCTAGCCAATCGCTGGCAATGTTTTACAGAATCCCGCTCGTTTCGTCCCGTACGTCTCGGTTGGGACGTTATATACGTCTACAGCGATATATATCCTAACCTAAGGCAGGCTATCATCTCGGATGTAGTATTTTACAACATTCCTGGCGTATCGGCCCCTACTTCTCGGTGGGAACATTATATTCGTCTATAACGTAATATAACCTAACCTAACACATTTAGCCCCTCGCTGGTAATGTTTTACAGAATCCTGTTCGTGGCGTCCCGTACATCTCGGTTGGAATATTATATACGTCTATAGCGTTATATATCCTAACCTAAGGCAGGCTATCATCTCGGATGCAGTATTTTACGCCATTCCTGTCGTATCGGCCTCTACTTCTCGGGGAGAACATTATAGTCGTCTATAACGTAATATAACCTAACCTAACCCATCTAGCCCGTCGCTGGTAATATTTTACAGAATCGCGTTCGTGTCGTTCCGTACGTCGACTGGGATATTATATACGTCTATAGCGTTATATATCCTAACCTAAGGCAGGCCATCATCTCGGATGCAGTATTTTACAACATTCCTGGCATATCGGCAGCTACATCTCGGTGGGAACATTATATACGTCTATAACGTATCACAACGTAACCTAACCCATCTAGCCCCTCGCTGGTAATGTTTTACAGAATCCCGTTCGTGTCGTCCCGTACGTCTCGGTTGGGACATTATAAACGTCTACAGCGATATATATCCTAACTTAAGGCAGGCTAACATCTCGGATGCAGTATTTTACGCCATTCCTGGCGTATCGGCTCTACTTCTCGGGGGGAACATTATATTCGTCTATAACGTAATAAAACCTAACCTATCACATCTAGCCCCTCGCTGGTAATGTTTTACAGAATCCCGTTCCGGTCGTCCCATACGTCTCGGTTGGGACACTATAAACGTCTACAGCGATATATATCCTAACGTAAGGCAGGCTAACATCTCGGATGTAGTATTTTACAACATTCCTGGCGTATCGGCCCCTACTTCTCGGTGGGAACATTATATTCGTCTATAACGTAATATAACCTAACCTAACACATCTAGCCCCTCGCTGGTAATGTTTTACAGAATCCCGTTCGTGTCGTCCCGTACATCTCGGTTGGGATATTATATACGTCTATAGCATTATATATCCTAACCTAAGGCAGGCTATCATCTCGGATGCAGTAATATACAACATTCCTGGCGTATCGGCCCCTACTTCTCGGTGGGAACATTATATTCGTCTATAACGTAATATATCCTAACCTAACACATCTAGTCCCTCTCTGGTAATGTGATACAGAATCCCGTTCCTGTCGTCCCGTAAATCTCGGTTGGAATATTATATACGTCTATAGCGTTATATATCCTAACCTAAGGTAGGCTAACATCTCGGATGTAGTATTTTACAACATTCCCGGCGTATCGGCCCCTACTTCTCGGTGGGATCACTATATTCGTCTATAACGTAATATAACCTAACCTAAAACATCTAGGACCTGGCTGGTAATGTTTCACAGAATCTCATTCGTGACGTCCCGTACATCTCGGTTGGAATATTATATACGTCTATAGCGTTATATATCCTAACCTAATGCAGGCTACCATCTCGGATGCAGTATTTTACAACATGCCTGGCGTATCGGCCCCTACTTCACGGTGGGAACATTATATACGTTTATAACGTATCACAAACTAACCTAACCCATCTAGCCAATCGCTGGCAATGTTTTACAGAATCCCGTTCGTTCCGTCCCGTACGTCTCGGTTGGGACATTATAAACGTCTACAGCGATATATATCTTAACGTAAGGCAGGCTAACATCTCGGATGTAGTATTTTACAACATTCCTGGCGTATCGGCCCATACTTCTCGGTGGGAACATTATATAGGTCTATAACGTAATATAACCTAACCTAACCCATCTAGCCCCTCGCTGGTAATGTTTTACAGAATCGCGTTCGTGTCGTCCCGTACGTCTCGATTGGGATATTATATACGTCTATAACGTTATATATCCTAACCTAAGGCAGGCCATCATCTCGGATGTAGTATTTTACAACATTCCCGGCGTATCGGCCCCTACTTCTCGGTGGGATCATTATATTCGTCTATAACGTAATATAACCTAACCTAACCCATCTAGCCCCTCGCTGGTAACATTTTACAGAATCGCGTTCGTGTCGTCCCGTACGTCTCGATTGGGATATTATATACGTCTATAGCGTTATATATCCTAGCTTAAGACAGGCTACCATCTCGGATGCAGTATTTTAAAACATTCCTGGCATATCGGCCCCTACTTCTCGCTGGGAACATTATATATGTCTATAACGTATCACAACCTAACCTAACCCACCTAGCCCGTCGCTGGTAATGTTTTACAGAATCCCGTTCGTGTCGTCCCGTACATCTCGGTTGGGATATTATATACGTCTATAGCGTTATATATCCTAACCTAAGGCAGGCTACCATCTCGGATGCAGTATTTTAAAACATTCCTGGCATATCGGCCCCTACTTCTCGCTGGGAACATTATATACGTCTATAACGTATCACAACCTAACCTAACCCATCTAGCCCCTCTCTGGTAATGTGATACAGAATCCCGTTCCTGTCGTCCCGTACATCTCGGTTGGGATATTATATACGTCTACAGCGATATATATCCTAACGTAAGGCAGGCTGACATCTCGGATGTTGTATTTTACAACATTCCTGGCGTATCGGCCCCTCCTTCTCGGTGGGAACGTTATATTCGTCTATAACGTAATCTAACCTAACCTAACACATCTAGCCCCTCGCTGGTAATGTTTTACAGAATCCCGTTCGTGCCGTCCCGTACATCTCGGTTGGAATATTATATACGTCTATAGCGTTATATATCCTAACCTAAGGCAGGCTATCATCTTGGATGTAATATTCTACAACATTCCTGGCGTATCGGCCCGTACTTCTCGATGGGAACATTATATAGGTCTATAACGTAATATAACCTAACCTAACACATCTAGCCCCTCGCTGATAATGTTTTAGAGAATCGCGTTCGTGTCGTTCCGTACGTCTCGATTGGAATATTAAATACGTCTATAGCGTTATATATCCTAACCTAAGGCAGGCCACCATCTCGGATGCAGTATTGTACAACATTCCTGGCATATCGGCCCCTACTTCTCGGTGGGAACATTATATTCGTCTATAACGTAATATATCCTAACCGAACACATCTAGGCCCTGGCTGGTAATGTTTTACAGAATCTCGTTCGTGACGTCCCGTACATCTCGGTTGGAAAATTATATACGTCTATAGCGTTATATATCCTAACCTAATGCAGGCTATCATCTCGGATGCAGTATTCTACAACATTCCTGGCTTATCGGCCCCTACTTCTCGGTGGGAACATTATATACGTCTATAACGTAATATAACCTAACCTAACATATCTAGGCCCTCGCTGGTAATGTTTTACAGAACCTGGTTAGTGACGTCCCGTACATCTCGGTTGGAATATTATATACGTCTATAGCGTTATATATCCTAACCTAAGGCAGGCTATCATCTCGGATGTATTATTTTACAACATTCCTGGCGTATCGGCCCCCGTTCTCGGTGGGAACATTATATACGTCTATAACGTAATATAACCTAACCTAACCCATCTAGCCCCTCGCTGGTAATGCTTTACAGAATCCCGTTCGTGCCGTCCCGTACATCTCGGTTGGAATATTATATACGTCTATAGCGTTATATATCCTAACCTAAGGCAGGCTATCATCTTGGATGTAATATTCTACAACATTCCTGGCGTATCGGCCCGTACTTCTCGATGGGAACATTATATAGGTCTATAACGTAATATAACCTAACCTAACCCATCTAGCCCCTCGCTGGTAATGTTTTACAGAATCCCGTTCCTGTCGTCCCGTACATCTCGGTTGGGATATTATATACGTCTACAGCGATATATATCCTAACCTAAGGCAGGCCATCACCTCGGATGCAGTATTTTACAACATTCCTGGCATATCGGCCCCTACTTCGCGGTGGGAACATTATATTCGTCTATAACGTAATATATCCTAACCTAACACATCTAGGCCCTGGCTGGTAATGTTTTACAGAATCTCGTTCGTGACGTCCCGTACATCTCGGCTGGAATATTATATACGTCTATAGCGTTATATATCCTAACCTAATGCAGGCTATCACCTCGGATGCAGTATTCTACAACATTCCTGGCGTATCGGCCCCTACTTCTCGGTGGGAACATTATATAGGTCTATAACGTAATATAACCTAACCTAACACATCTAGGCCCTCGCTGGTTATGTTTTACAGAACCTCGTTAGTGACGTCCCGTTCCTCTTGGTTGGGACATTATAAACGTCTACAGCGATATATATCCTAACGTAAGGCAGGCTGACATCTCGGATGTTGTATTTTACAACATTCCTGGCGTATCGGCCCCTACTTCTCGGTGGGAACATTATATTCGTCTATAACGTAATCTAACCTAACCTAACACATCTAGCCCCTCGCTGGTAATGTTTTACAGAATCCCGTTCGTGCCGTCCCGTACATCTCGGTTGGAATATTATATATGTCTATAGCGTTATATATCCTAACCTAAGGCAGGCTATCATCTTGGATTTAGTATTCTACAACATTCCTAGCGTATCGGCCCGTACTTCTCGGTGGGAACATTATATAGGTCTATAACGTAATATAACCTAACCTAACCCATCTAGCCCCTCGCTGGTAATGCTTTACAGAATCGCGTTCGTGTCGTCCCGTACGTCTCGATTGGGATATTATATACGTCTATAACGTTATATATCCTAACCTAAGGCAGGCCATCATCTCGGATGCAGTATTTTACAACATTCCTGGCATATCGGCCCCTACTTCTCGGTGGGAACATTATATAGTTCTATAACGTAATATAACCTAACCTAACACATCTAGGCCCTCGCTGGTAATGTTTTACAGAACCTCGTTAGTGACGTCCCGTACATCTCGGTTGGAATATTATATACGTCTATAGCGTTATATATCGTAACCTAAGGCAGGCTATCATCTCGGATGTATTATTTTACAACATTCCTGGCGTATCGGCCCCCGTTCTCGGTTGGAACATTATATACGTCTATTGCGAATCACAAACTAACCTAACCTATCTAGCCCCTCGCTGGTAATGTTTTACAGAATCCCGTTCATTTCGTCCCGTACGTCTCGGTTGGGACGTTATATACGTCTACAGCAATATATATCCTAACCTAAGGCAGGCTATCATCTCGGATGTAGTATTTTACAACATTCCTGACGTATCGGCCCCTACTTCTCTGTGGGAACATTATACACGTCTATAACGTATCACAAACTAACCTAACCCATCTAGACCCTCGCTGGTAATGTTTTACAGAATCGCGGTACGTGTCGTCCCGTACATCTCGGTTGGAATATTATATGCGTCTATAGAGTTATATATCCTAACCTAATGCAGGCTATCATCTCGGATGCAGTATTTTACAACATGCCTGGCGTATCGGCCCCTACTTCACGGTGGGAACATTATATACGTTTATAACGTATCACAAACGAACCTAACCCATCTAGCCCCTCGCTGGCAATGTTTTACACAAGCCCGTTCGTTTCGTCCCGTACGTCTCGGTTGGGACGTTATATACGTCTATAGCGTTATATATCCTAACCTAAGGCAGGCTATCATTTTGGATGTAGTATTCTACAACATTCCTGGCGTATCGGCCCGTACTTCTCGATGGGAACATTATATAGGTCTATAACGTAATATAACCTAACCTAACACATCTAGCCCCTCGCTGATAATGTTTTAGAGAATCGCGTTCGTGTCGTTCCGTACGTCTCGATTTGAATATTAAATACGTCTATAGCGTTATATATCCTAACCTAATGCAGGCTATCATCTCGGATGCAGTATTTTACAACATGCCTGGCGTATCGGCCCCTACTTCACGGTGGGAACATTATATACGTTTATAACGTATCACAAACGAACCTAACCCATCTAGCCCCTCGCTGGCAATGTTTTACACAATCCCGTTCGTTTCGTCCCGTACGTCTCGGTTGGGACGTTATATACGTCTATAGCGTTATATATCCTAACCTAAGGCAGGCTATCATCTTGGATGTAGTATTCTACAACATTCCTGGCGTATCGGCCCGTACTTCTCGATGGGAACATTATATAGGTCTATAACGTAATATAACCTAACCTAACACATCTAGCCCCTCGCTGATAATGTTTTAGAGAATCGCGTTCGTGTCGTTCCGTACGTCTCGATTGGAATATTAAATACGTCTATAGCGTTATATATCCTAACCTAAGGCAGGCCACCATCTCGGATGCAGTATTGTACAACATTCCTGGCATATCGGCCCCTACTTCTCGGTGGGAACATTATATTCGTCTATAACGTAATATATCCTAACCGAACACATCTAGGCCCTGGCTGGTAATGTTTTACAGAATCTCGTTCGTGACGTCCCGTACATCTCGGTTGGAATATTATATACGTCTATAGCGTTATATATCCTAACCTAATGCAGGCTATCATCTCGGATGCAGTATTCTACAACATTCTTGGCGTATCGGCCCCTACTTCTCGGTGGGAACATTATATTCGTCTATAACGTAATATATCCTAACCTAACACATCTAGGCCCTGGCTGGTAATGTTTTACAGAATCTCGTTCGTGACGTCCCGTACATCTCGGCTGGAATATTATATACGTCTGTAGCGTTATATATCCTAACCTAATGCAGGCTATCACCTCGGATGCAGTATTCTACAACATTCCTGGCGTATCGGCCCCTACTTCTCGGTGGGAACATTATATAGGCCTATAACGTAATATAACCTAACCTAACACATCTAGGCCCTCGCTGGTAATGTTTTACAGAACCTCGTTAGTGACGTCCCGTTCCTCTTGGTTGGGACATTATAAACGTCTACAGCGATATATATCCTAACGTAAGGCAGGCTGACATCTCGGATGTTGTATTTTACAACATTCCTGGCGTATCGGCCCCTACTTCTCGGTGGGAACATTATATTCGTCTATAACGTAATCTAACCTAACCTAACACATCTAGCCCCTCGCTGGTAATGTTTTACAGAATCCCGTTCATGCCGTCCCGTACATCTCGGTTGGAATATTATTATGTCTATAGCGTTATATATCCTAACCTAAGGCAGGCCACCATCTCGGATGCAGTATTGTACAACATTCCTGGCATATCGGCCCCTACTTCTCGGTGGGAACATTATATTCGTCTATAACGTAATATATCCTAACCGAACACATCTAGGCCCTGGCTGGTAATGTTTTACAGAATCTCGTTCGTGACGTCCCGTACATCTCGGTTGGAATATTATATACGTCTATAGCGTTATATATCCTAACCTAAGGCAGGCTATCATCTTGGATGTAGTATTCTACAACATTCCTGGCGTATCGGCCCGTACTTCTCGATGGGAACATTATATAGGTCTATAACGTAATATAACCTAACCTAACACATCTAGCCCCTCGCTGATAATGTTTTAGAGAATCGCGTTCGTGTCGTTCCGTACGTCTCGATTGGAATATTAAATACGTCTATAGCGTTATATATCCTAACTTAAGGCAGGCCACCATCTCGGATGCAGTATTGTACAACATTCCTGGCATATCGGCCCCTACTTCTCGGTGGGAACATTATATTCGTCTATAACGTAATATATCCTAACCGAACACTTCTAGGCCCTGGCTGGTAATGTTTTACAGAATCTCGTTCGTGACGTCCCGTACATCTCGGTTGGAATATTATATACGTCTATAGCGTTATATATCCTAACCTAATGCAGGCTATCATCTCGGGTGCAGTATTCTACAACATTCCTGGCGTATCGGCCCCTACTTCTCGGTGGGAACATTATATAGTTCTATAACGTAATATAACCTAACCTAACACATCTAGGCCCTCGCTGGTAATGTTTTACAGAACCTCGTTAGTGACGTCCCGTACATCTCGGTTGGAATATTATATACGTCTATAGCGTTATATATCGTAACCTAAGGCAGGCTATCATCTCGGATGTATTATTTTACAACATTCCTGGCGTATCGGCCCCCGTTCTCGGTTGGAACATTATATACGTCTATTGCGAATCACAAACTAACCTAACCTATCTAGCCCCTCGCTGGTAATGTTTTACAGAATCCCGTTCATTTCGTCCCGTACGTCTCGGTTGGGACGTTATATACGTCTACAGCAATATATATCCTAACCTAAGGCAGGCTATCATCTCGGATGTAGTATTTTACAACATTCCTGACGTATCGGCCCCTACTTCTCTGTGGGAACATTATACACGTCTATAACGTATCACAAACTAACCTAACCCATCTAGACCCTCGCTGGTAATGTTTTACAGAATCGCGGTACGTGTCGTCCCGTACATCTCGGTTGGAATATTATATGCGTCTATAGAGTTATATATCCTAACCTAATGCAGGCTATCATCTCGGATGCAGTATTTTACAACATGCCTGGCGTATCGGCCCCTACTTCACGGTGGGAACATTATATACGTTTATAACGTATCACAAACGAACCTAACCCATCTAGCCCCTCGCTGGCAATGTTTTACACAATCCCGTTCGTTTCGTCCCGTACGTCTCGGTTGGGACGTTATATACGTCTATAGCGTTATATATCCTAACCTAAGGCAGGCTATCATTTTGGATGTAGTATTCTACAACATTCCTGGCGTATCGGCCCGTACTTCTCGATGGGAACATTATATAGGTCTATAACGTAATATAACCTAACCTAACACATCTAGCCCCTCGCTGATAATGTTTTAGAGAATCGCGTTCGTGTCGTTCCGTACGTCTCGATTTGAATATTAAATACGTCTATAGCGTTATATATCCTAACCTAATGCAGGCTATCATCTCGGATGCAGTATTTTACAACATGCCTGGCGTATCGGCCCCTACTTCACGGTGGGAACATTATATACGTTTATATCGTATCACAAACGAACCTAACCCATCTAGCCCCTCGCTGGCAATGTTTTACACAATCCCGTTCGTTTCGTCCCGTACGTCTCGGTTGGGACGTTATATACGTCTATAGCGTTATATATCCTAACCTAAGGCAGGCTATCATCTTGGATGTAGTATTCTACAACATTCCTGGCGTATCGGCCCGTACTTCTCGATGGGAACATTATATAGGTCTATAACGTAATATAACCTAACCTAACACATCTAGCCCCTCGCTGATAATGTTTTAGAGAATCGCGTTCGTGTCGTTCCGTACGTCTCGATTGGAATATTAAATACGTCTATAGCGTTATATATCCTAACCTAAGGCAGGCCACCATCTCGGATGCAGTATTGTACAACATTCCTGGCATATCGGCCCCTACTTCTCGGTGGGAACATTATATTCGTCTATAACGTAATATATCCTAACCGAACACATCTAGGCCCTGGCTAGTAATGTTTTACAGAATCTCGTTCGTGACGTCCCGTACATCTCGGTTGGAATATTATATACGTCTATAGCGTTATATATCCTAACCTAATGCAGGCTATCATCTCGGATGCAGTATTCTACAACATTCTTGGCGTATC
Organism: Xylocopa violacea; assembly: GCA_963969225.1. Classification (NCBI taxonomy): domain Eukaryota; kingdom Metazoa; phylum Arthropoda; class Insecta; order Hymenoptera; family Apidae; genus Xylocopa; species Xylocopa violacea. The sequence goes on from CAXAJV010001131.1 coordinate 32,968, forward strand.
GGCCCCTACTTCTCGGTGGGAACATTATATTCGTCTATAACGTAATATATCCTAACCTAACACATCTAGGCCCTGGCTGGTAATGTTTTACAGAATCTCGTTCGTGACGTCCCGTACATCTCGGCTGGAATATTATATACGTCTGTAGCGTTATATATCCTAACCTAATGCAGGCTATCACCTCGGATGCAGTATTCTACAACATTCCTGGCGTATCGGCCCCTACTTCTCGGTGGGAACATTATATAGGTCTATAACGTAATATAACCTAACCTAACACATCTAGGCCCTCGCTGGTAATGTTTTACAGAACCTCGTTAGTGACGTCCCGTTCCTCTTGGTTGGGACATTATAAACGTCTACAGCGATATATATCCTAACGTAAGGCAGGCTGACATCTCGGATGTTGTATTTTACAACATTCCTGGCGTATCGGCCCCTACTTCTCGGTGGGAACATTATATTCGTCTATAACGTAATCTAACCTAACCTAACACATCTAGCCCCTCGCTGGTAATGTTTTACAGAATCCCGTTCATGCCGTCCCGTACATCTCGGTTGGAATATTATTATGTCTATAGCGTTATATATCCTAACCTAAGGCAGGCCACCATCTCGGATGCAGTATTGTACAACATTCCTGGCATATCGGCCCCTACTTCTCGGTGGGAACATTATATTCGTCTATAACGTAATATATCCTAACCGAACACATCTAGGCCCTGGCTGGTAATGTTTTACAGAATCTCGTTCGTGACGTCCCGTACATCTCGGTTGGAATATTATATACGTCTATAGCGTTATATATCCTAACCTAAGGCAGGCTATCATCTTGGATGTAGTATTCTACAACATTCCTGGCGTATCGGCCCGTACTTCTCGATGGGAACATTATATAGGTCTATAACGTAATATAACCTAACCTAACACATCTAGCCCCTCGCTGATAATGTTTTAGAGAATCGCGTTCGTGTCGTTCCGTACGTCTCGATTGGAATATTAAATACGTCTATAGCGTTATATATCCTAACCTAATGCAGGCTATCATCTCGGATGCAGTATTTTACAACATGCCTGGCGTATCGGCCCCTACTTCACGGTGGGAACATTATATACGTTTATAACGTATCACAAACGAACCTAACCCATCTAGCCCCTCGCTGGCAATGTTTTACACAATCCCGTTCGTTTCGTCCCGTACGTCTCGGTTGGGACGTTATATACGTCTATAGCGTTATATATCCTAACCTAAGGCAGGCTATCATCTTGGATGTAGTATTCTACAACATTCTTGGCGTATCGGCCCGTGCTTCTCGATGGGAACATTATATAGGTCTATAACGTAATATAACCTAACCTAACACATCTAGGCCCTCGCTGATAATGTTTTAGAGAATCGCGTTCGTGTCGTTCCGTACGTCTCGATTGGAATATTAAATACGCCTATAGCGTTATATATCCTAACTTAAGGCAGGCCACCATCTCGGATGCAGTATTGTACAACATTCCTGGCATATCGGCCCCTACTTCTCGGTGGGAACATTATATTCGTCTATAACGTAATATATCCTAACCGAACACTTCTAGGCCCTGGCTGGTAATGTTTTACAGAATCTCGTTCGTGACGTCCCGTACATCTCGGTTGGAATATTATATACGTCTATAGCGTTATATATCCTAACCTAATGCAGGCTATCATCTCGGGTGCAGTATTCTACAACATTCCTGGCGTATCGGCCCCTACTTCTCGGTGGGAACATTATATAGTTCTATAACGTAATATAACCTAACCTAACACATCTAGGCCCTCGCTGGTAATGTTTTACAGAACCTCGTTAGTGACGTCCCGTACATCTCGGTTGGAATATTATATACGTCTATAGCGTTATATATCGTAACCTAAGGCAGGCTATCATCTCGGATGTATTATTTTACAACATTCCTGGCGTATCGGCCCCCGTTCTCGGTTGGAACATTATATACGTCTATTGCGAATCACAAACTAACCTAACCTATCTAGCCCCTCGCTGGTAATGTTTTACAGAATCCCGTTCATTTCGTCCCGTACGTCTCGGTTGGGACGTTATATACGTCTACAGCAATATATATCCTAACCTAAGGCAGGCTATCATCTCGGATGTAGTATTTTACAACATTCCTGACGTATCGGCCCCTACTTCTCTGTGGGAACATTATACACGTCTATAACGTATCACAAACTAACCTAACCCATCTAGACCCTCGCTGGTAATGTTTTACAGAATCGCGGTACGTGTCGTCCCGTACATCTCGGTTGGAATATTATATGCGTCTATAGAGTTATATATCCTAACCTAATGCAGGCTATCATCTCGGATGCAGTATTTTACAACATGCCTGGCGTATCGGCCCCTACTTCACGGTGGGAACATTATATACGTTTATAACGTATCACAAACGAACCTAACCCATCTAGCCCCTCGCTGGCAATGTTTTACACAATCCCGTTCGTTTCGTCCCGTACGTCTCGGTTGGGACGTTATATACGTCTATAGCGTTATATATCCTAACCTAAGGCAGGCTATCATTTTGGATGTAGTATTCTACAACATTCCTGGCGTATCGGCCCGTACTTCTCGATGGGAACATTATATAGGTCTATAACGTAATATAACCTAACCTAACACATCTAGCCCCTCGCTGATAATGTTTTAGAGAATCGCGTTCGTGTCGTTCCGTACGTCTCGATTTGAATATTAAATACGTCTATAGCGTTATATATCCTAACCTAATGCAGGCTATCATCTCGGATGCAGTATTTTACAACATGCCTGGCGTATCGGCCCCTACTTCACGGTGGGAACATTATATACGTTTATATCGTATCACAAACGAACCTAACCCATCTAGCCCCTCGCTGGCAATGTTTTACACAATCCCGTTCGTTTCGTCCCGTACGTCTCGGTTGGGACGTTATATACGTCTATAGCGTTATATATCCTAACCTAAGGCAGGCTATCATCTTGGATGTAGTATTCTACAACATTCCTGGCGTATCGGCCCGTACTTCTCGATGGGAACATTATATAGGTCTATAACGTAATATAACCTAACCTAACACATCTAGCCCCTCGCTGATAATGTTTTAGAGAATCGCGTTCGTGTCGTTCCGTACGTCTCGATTGGAATATTAAATACGTCTATAGCGTTATATATCCTAACCTAAGGCAGGCCACCATCTCGGATGCAGTATTGTACAACATTCCTGGCATATCGGCCCCTACTTCTCGGTGGGAACATTATATTCGTCTATAACGTAATATATCCTAACCGAACACATCTAGGCCCTGGCTAGTAATGTTTTACAGAATCTCGTTCGTGACGTCCCGTACATCTCGGTTGGAATATTATATACGTCTATAGCGTTATATATCCTAACCTAATGCAGGCTATCATCTCGGATGCAGTATTCTACAACATTCTTGGCGTATCGGCCCCTACTTCTCGGTGGGAACATTATATTCGTCTATAACGTAATATATCCTAACCTAACACATCTAGGCCCTGGCTGGTAATGTTTTACAGAATCTCGTTCGTGACGTCCCGTACATCTCGGCTGGAATATTATATACGTCTGTAGCGTTATATATCCTAACCTAATGCAGGCTATCACCTCGGATGCAGTATTCTACAACATTCCTGGCGTATCGGCCCCTACTTCTCGGTGGGAACATTATATAGGTCTATAACGTAATATAACCTAACCTAACACATCTAGGCCCTCGCTGGTAATGTTTTACAGAACCTCGTTAGTGACGTCCCGTTCCTCTTGGTTGGGACATTATAAACGTCTACAGCGATATATATCCTAACGTAAGGCAGGCTGACATCTCGGATGTTGTATTTTACAACATTCCTGGCGTATCGGCCCCTACTTCTCGGTGGGAACATTATATTCGTCTATAACGTAATCTAACCTAACCTAACACATCTAGCCCCTCGCTGGTAATGTTTTACAGAATCCCGTTCATGCCGTCCCGTACATCTCGGTTGGAATATTATTATGTCTATAGCGTTATATATCCTAACCTAAGGCAGGCCACCATCTCGGATGCAGTATTGTACAACATTCCTGGCATATCGGCCCCTACTTCTCGGTGGGAACATTATATTCGTCTATAACGTAATATATCCTAACCGAACACATCTAGGCCCTGGCTGGTAATGTTTTACAGAATCTCGTTCGTGACGTCCCGTACATCTCGGTTGGAATATTATATACGTCTATAGCGTTATATATCCTAACCTAAGGCAGGCTATCATCTTGGATGTAGTATTCTACAACATTCCTGGCGTATCGGCCCGTACTTCTCGATGGGAACATTATATAGGTCTATAACGTAATATAACCTAACCTAACACATCTAGCCCCTCGCTGATAATGTTTTAGAGAATCGCGTTCGTGTCGTTCCGTACGTCTCGATTGGAATATTAAATACGTCTATAGCGTTATATATCCTAACCTAATGCAGGCTATCATCTCGGATGCAGTATTTTACAACATGCCTGGCGTATCGGCCCCTACTTCACGGTGGGAACATTATATACGTTTATAACGTATCACAAACGAACCTAACCCATCTAGCCCCTCGCTGGCAATGTTTTACACAATCCCGTTCGTTTCGTCCCGTACGTCTCGGTTGGGACGTTATATACGTCTATAGCGTTATATATCCTAACCTAAGGCAGGCTATCATCTTGGATGTAGTATTCTACAACATTCTTGGCGTATCGGCCCGTGCTTCTCGATGGGAACATTATATAGGTCTATAACGTAATATAACCTAACCTAACACATCTAGGCCCTCGCTGATAATGTTTTAGAGAATCGCGTTCGTGTCGTTCCGTACGTCTCGATTGGAATATTAAATACGTCTATAGCGTTATATATCCTAACTTAAGGCAGGCCACCATCTCGGATGCAGTATTGTACAACATTCCTGGCATATCGGCCCCTACTTCTCGGTGGGAACATTATATTCGTCTATAACGTAATATATCCTAACCGAACACTTCTAGGCCCTGGCTGGTAATGTTTTACAGAATCTCGTTCGTGACGTCCCGTACATCTCGGTTGGAATATTATATACGTCTATAGCGTTATATATCCTAACCTAATGCAGGCTATCATCTCGGGTGCAGTATTCTACAACATTCCTGGCGTATCGGCCCCTACTTCTCGGTGGGAACATTATATACGTCTATAACGTAATATAACCTCACCTAACATATCTAGGCCCTCGCTGGTAATGTTTTACAGAACCTGGTTAGTGACGTCCCGTACATCTCGGTTGGAATATTATATACGTCTATAGCGTTATATATCCTAACCTAAGGCAGGCTATCATCTCGGATGTATTATTTTACAACATTCCTGGCGTATCGGCCCCCGTTCTCGGTGGGAACATTATATACGTCTATAACGTATCACAAACTAACCTAACCCATCTAGCCCCTCGCTGGTAATGTCTTACAGAATCCCGTTCCTGTCGTCCCGTACATCTCGGTTGGGATATTATATACGTCTACAGCGACATATATCCTAACCTAAGGCAGGCCATCACCTCGGATGCAGTATTTTACAACATTCCTGGCATATCGGCCCCTACTTCTCGGTGGGAACATTATATTCGTCTATAACGTAATATATCCTAACCTAACACATCTAGGCCCTGGCTGGTAATGTTTTACAGAATCTCGTTCGTGACGTTCCGTACGTCTCGATTGGAATATTAAATACGTCTATAGCGTTATATATCCTAACCTAAGGCAGGCCACCATCTCGGATGCAGTATTGTACAACATTCCTGGCATATCGGCCCCTACTTCTCGGTGGGAACATTATATTCGTCTATAACGTAATATATCCTAACCGAACACTTCTAGGCCTTGGCTGGTAATGTTTTACAGAATCTCGTTCGTGACGTCCCGTACATCTCGGTTGGAATATTATATACGTCTATAGCGTTATATATCCTAACCTAATGCAGGCTATCATCTCGGATGCAGTATTCTACAACATTCCTGGCGTATCGGCCCCTACTTCTCGGTGGGAACATTATATACGTCTATAACGTAATATAACCTAACCTAACATATCTAGGCCCTCGCTGGTAATGTTTTACAGAACCTGGTTAGTGACGTCCCGTACATCTCGGTTGGAATATTATATACGTCTATAGCGTTATATATCCTAACCTAAGGCAGGCTATCATCTCGGATGTATTATTTTACAACATTCCTGGCGTATCGGCCCCCGTTCTCGGTGGGAACATTATATACGTCTATAACGTATCACAAACTAACCTAACCCATCTAGCCCCTCGCTGGTAATGTCTTACAGAATCCCGTTCCTGTCGTCCCGTACATCTCGGTTGGGATATTATATACGTCTACAGCGACATATATCCTAACCTAAGGCAGGCCATCACCTCGGATGCAGTATTTTACAACATTCCTGGCATATCGGCCCCTACTTCTCGGTGGGAACATTATATTCGTCTATAACGTAATATATCCTAACCTAACACATCTAGGCCCTGGCTGGTAATGTTTTACAGAATCTCGTTCGTGACGTCCCGTACATCTCGGCTGGAATATTATATACGTCTGTAGCGTTATATATCCTAACCTAATGCAGGCTATCACCTCGGATGCAGTATTCTACAACATTCCTGGCGTATCGGCCCCTACTTCTCGGTGGGAACATTATATAGGTCTATAACGTAATATAACCTAACCTAACACATCTAGGCCCTCGCTGGTAATGTTTTACAGAACCTCGTTAGTGACGTCCCGTTCCTCTTGGTTGGGACATTATAAACGTCTACAGCGATATATATCCTAACGTAAGGCAGGCTGACATCTCGGATGTTGTATTTTACAACATTCCTGGCGTATCGGCCACTACTTCTCGGTGGGAACATTATATTCGTCTATAACGTAATCTAACCTAACCTAACACATCTAGCCCCTCGCTGGTAATGTTTTACAGAATCCCGTTCGTGCCGTCCCGTACATCTCGGTTGGAATATTATATATGTCTATAGCGTTATATATCCTAACCTAAGGCAGGCCACCATCTCGGATGCAGTATTGTACAACATTCCTGGCATATCGGCCCCTACTTCTCGGTGGGAACATTATATTCGTCTATAACGTAATATATCCTAACCGAACACATCTAGGCCCTGGCTGGTAATGTTTTACAGAATCTCGTTCGTGACGTCCCGTACATCTCGGTTGGAATATTATATACGTCTATAGCGTTATATATCCTAACCTAAGGCAGGCTATCATCTTGGATGTAGTATTCTACAACATTCTTGGCGTATCGGCCCGTACTTCTCGATGGGAACATTATATAGGTCTATAACGTAATATAACCTAACCTAACACATCTAGGCCCTCGCTGATAATGTTTTAGAGAATCGCGTTCGTGTCGTTCCGTACGTCTCGATTGGAATATTAAATACGTCTATAGCGTTATATATCCTAACTTAAGGCAGGCCACCATCTCGGATGCAGTATTGTACAACATTCCTGGCATATCGGCCCCTACTTCTCGGTGGGAACATTATATTCGTCTATAACGTAATATATCCTAACCGAACACTTCTAGGCCCTGGCTGGTAATGTTTTACAGAATCTCGTTCGTGACGTCCCGTACATCTCGGTTGGAATATTATATACGTCTATAGCGTTATATATCCTAACCTAATGCAGGCTATCATCTCGGATGCAGTATTCTACAACATTCCTGGCGTATCGGCCCCTACTTCTCGGTGGGAACATTATATACGTCTATAACGTAATATAACCTAACCTAACATATCTAGGCCCTCGCTGGTAATGTTTTACAGAACCTGGTTAGTGACGTCCCGTACATCTCGGTTGGAATATTATATACGTCTATAGCGTTATATATCCTAACCTAAGGCAGGCTATCATCTCGGATGTATTATTTTACAACATTCCTGGCGTATCGGCCCCCGTTCTCGGTGGGAACATTATATACGTCTATAACGTATCACAAACTAACCTAACCCATCTAGCCCCTCGCTGGTAATGTCTTACAGAATCCCGTTCCTGTCGTCCCGTACATCTCGGTTGGGATATTATATACGTCTACAGCGACATATATCCTAACCTAAGGCAGGCCATCACCTCGGATGCAGTATTTTACAACATTCCTGGCATATCGGCCCCTACTTCTCGGTGGGAACATTATATTCGTCTATAACGTAATATATCCTAACCTAACACATCTAGGCCCTGGCTGGTAATGTTTTACAGAATCTCGTTCGTGACGTTCCGTACGTCTCGATTGGAATATTAAATACGTCTATAGCGTTATATATCCTAACCTAAGGCAGGCCACCATCTCGGATGCAGTATTGTACAACATTCCTGGCATATCGGCCCCTACTTCTCGGTGGGAACATTATATTCGTCTATAACGTAATATATCCTAACCGAACACTTCTAGGCCCTGGCTGGTAATGTTTTACAGAATCTCGTTCGTGACGTCCCGTACATCTCGGTTGGAATATTATATACGTCTATAGCGTTATATATCCTAACCTAATGCAGGCTATCATCTCGGATGCAGTATTCTACAACATTCCTGGCATATCGGCCCCTACTTCTCGGTGGGAACATTATATTCGTCTATAACGTAATATATCCTAACCTAACACATCTAGGCCCTGGCTGATAATGTTTTACAGAATCTCGTTCGTGACGTCCCGTACATCTCGGCTGGAATATTATATACGTCTGTAGCGTTATATATCCTAACCTAATGCAGGCTATCACCTCGGATGCAGTATTCTACAACATTCCTGGCGTATCGGCCCCTACTTCTCGGTGGGAACATTATATAGGTCTATAACGTAATATAACCTAACCTAACACATCTAGGCCCTCGCTGGTAATGTTTTACAGAACCTCGTTAGTGACGTCCCGTTCCTCTTGGTTGGGACATTATAAACGTCTACAGCGATATATATCCTAACGTAAGGCAGGCTGACATCTCGGATGTTGTATTTTACAACATTCCTGGCGTATCGGCCACTACTTCTCGGTGGGAACATTATATTCGTCTATAACGTAATCTAACCTAACCTAACACATCTAGCCCCTCGCTGGTAATGTTTTACAGAATCCCGTTCGTGCCGTCCCGTACATCTCGGTTGGAATATTATATATGTCTATAGCGTTATATATCCTAACCTAAGGCAGGCCACCATCTCGGATGCAGTATTGTACAACATTCCTGGCATATCGGCCCCTACTTCTCGGTGGGAACATTATATTCGTCTATAACGTAATATATCCTAACCGAACACATCTGGGCCCTGGCTGGTAATGTTTTACAGAATCTCGTTCGTGACGTCCCGTACATCTCGGTTGGAATATTATATACGTCTATAGCGTTATATATCCTAACCTAAGGCAGGCTATCATCTTGGATGTAGTATTCTACAACATTCCTGGCGTATCGGCCCGTACTTCTCGATGGGAACATTATATAGGTCTATAACGTAATATAACCTAACCTAACACATCTAGCCCCTCGCTGATAATGTTTTAGAGAATCGCGTTCGTGTCGTTCCGTACGTCTCGATTGGAATATTAAATACGTCTATAGCGTTATATATCCTAACCTAATGCAGGCTATCATCTCGGATGCAGTATTTTACAACATGCCTGGCGTATCGGCCCCTACTTCACGGTGGGAACATTATATACGTTTATAACGTATCACAAACGAACCTAACCCATCTAGCCCCTCGCTGGCAATGTTTTACACAATCCCGTTCGTTTCGTCCCGTACGTCTCGGTTGGGACGTTATATACGTCTATAGCGTTATATATCCTAACCTAAGGCAGGCTATCATCTTGGATGTAGTATTCTACAACATTCTTGGCGTATCGGCCCGTACTTCTCGATGGGAACATTATATAGGTCTATAACGTAATATAACCTAACCTAACACATCTAGGCCCTCGCTGATAATGTTTTAGAGAATCGCGTTCGTGTCGTTCCGTACGTCTCGATGGGAATATTAAATACGTCTATAGCGTTATATATCCTAACCTAAGGCAGGCCACCATCTCGGATGCAGTATTGTACAACATTCCTGGCATATCGGCCCCTACTTCTCGGTGGGAACATTGTATTCGTCTATAACGTAATATATCCTAACCGAACACTTCTAGGCCCTGGCTGGTAATGTTTTACAGAATCTCGTTCGTGACGTCCCGTACATCTCGGTTGGAGTATTATATACGTCTATAGCGTTATATATCCTAACCTAATGTAGGCTATCATCTCGGATGCAGTATTCTACAACATTCCTGGCGTATCGGCCCCTACTTCTCGGTGGGAACATTATATACGTCTATAACGTAATATAACCTAACCTAACATATCTAGGCCCTCGCTGGTAATGTTTTACAGAACCTGGTTAGTGACGTCCCGTACATCTCGGTTGGAATATTATATACGTCTATAGCGTTATATATCCTAACCTAAGGCAGGCTATCATCTCGGATGTATTATTTTACAACATTCCTGGCGTATCGGCCCCCGTTCTCGGTGGGAACATTATATACGTCTATAACGTATCACAAACTAACCTAACCCATCTAGCCCCTCGCTGGTAATGTCTTACAGAATCCCGTTCCTGTCGTCCCGTACATCTCGGTTGGGATATTATATACGTCTACAGCGACATATATCCTAACCTAAGGCAGGCCATCACCTCGGATGCAGTATTTTACAACATTCCTGGCATATCGGCCCCTACTTCTCGGTGGGAACATTATATTCGTCTATAACGTAATATATCCTAACCTAACACATCTAGGCCCTGGCTGGTAATGTTTTACAGAATCTCGTTCGTGACGTTCCGTACGTCTCGATTGGAATATTAAATACGTCTATAGCGTTATATATCCTAACCTAAGGCAGGCCACCATCTCGGATGCAGTATTGTACAACATTCCTGGCATATCGGCCCCTACTTCTCGGTGGGAACATTATATTCGTCTATAACGTAATATATCCTAACCGAACACTTCTAGGCCCTGGCTGGTAATGTTTTACAGAATCCCGTTCGTGTCGTCCCGTACATCTCGGTTGGGATATTATATACGTCTATAGCGTTATGTATCCTAATCTAAGGCAGGCTATCATCTCGAATGCTGTATTTTACAACATTCCTGGCATATCGGCCCCTACTTATCGGTGGGAACATTATATATGTCTATAACGTATCACAACCTAACCTAACCCATCTAGCGCCTCGCTGGTAATGTTTTACAGAATCCCGTTCCTGTCGTCCCGTACGTCTTGGTTGGGACATTATAAACATCTACAGCGATATATATCCTAACGTAAGGCAGTCTAACATCTCGGTTGTAGTATTTTACAACATTCCTGTCGTATCGGCCCCTACTTCTCGGTGGGAACATTATATAGGTCTATAACGTAATATAACCGAACCTAACACATCTAGCCCCTCGCTGGTAATGTGTTACAGAATCCCGTTCCTGTCGTCCCGTACGTCTCGGTTGGGACATTATAAACTTCTACAGCGATATATATCCTAACCTAAGGCAGGCCATCATCTCGGATGCGGTATTTTACAACATTCCTGGCATATCGGCCCCTACTTATCTGTGGGAACATTATATATGTCTATAACGTATCACAACCTAACCTAACCCACCTAGCCCGTCGCTGGTAATGTTTTACAGACTCCCGTTCCTGTCGTCCCGTACGTCTCGGTTGGGACATTATAAACGTCTACAGCGATATATATCCTAACCTAAGGCAGGCCACCATCTCGGATGCAGTATTGTACAACATTCCTGGCATATCGGCCCCTACTTCTCGGTGGGAACATTATATTCGTCTATAACGTAATATATCCTAACCGAACACTTCTAGGCCCTGGCTGGTAATGTTTTACAGAATCTCGTTCGTGACGTCCCGTACATCTCGGTTGGAATATTATATACGTCTATAGCGTTATATATCCTAACCTAATGCAGGCTATCATCTCGGATGCAGTATTCTACAACATTCCTGGCGTATCGGCCCCTACTTCTCGGTGGGAACATTATATACGTCTATAACGTAATATAACCTAACCTAACATATCTAGGCCCTCGCTGGTAATGTTTTACAGAACCTGGTTAGTGACGTCCCGTACATCTCGGTTGGAATATTATATACGTCTATAGCGTTATATATCCTAACCTAAGGCAGGCTATCATCTCGGATGTATTATTTTACAACATTCCTGGCGTATCGGCCCCCGTTCTCGGTGGGAACATTATATACGTCTATAACGTATCACAAACTAACCTAACCCATCTAGCCCCTCGCTGGTAATGTCTTACAGAATCCCGTTCCTGTCGTCCCGTACATCTCGGTTGGGATATTATATACGTCTACAGCGACATATATCCTAACCTAAGGCAGGCCATCACCTCGGATGCAGTATTTTACAACATTCCTGGCATATCGGCCCCTACTTCTCGGTGGGAACATTATATTCGTCTATAACGTAATATATCCTAACCTAACACATCTAGGCCCTGGCTGGTAATGTTTTACAGAATCTCGTTCGTGACGTCCCGTACATCTCGGCTGGAATATTATATACGTCTATAGCGTTATATATCCTAACCTAATGCAGGCTATCACCTCGGATGCAGTATTCTACAACATTCCTGGCGTATCGGCCCCTACTTCTCGGTGGGAACATTATATAGGTCTATAACGTAATATAACCTAACCTAACACATCTAGGCCCTCGCTGGTAATGTTTTACAGAACCTCGTTAGTGACGTCCCGTTCCTCTTGGTTGGGACATTATAAACGTCTACAGCGATATATATCCTAACGTAAGGCAGGCTGACATCTCGGATGTTGTATTTTACAACATTCCTGGCGTATCGGCCCCTACTTCTCGGTGGGAACATTATATTCGTCTATAACGTAATCTAACCTAACCTAACACATCTAGGCCCTCGCTGGTAATGTTTTACAGAACCTCGTTAGTGACGTCCCGTACATCTCGGTTGGAATATTATATACGTCTATAGCGTTATATATCGTAACCTAAGGCAGGCTATCATCTCGGATGTATTATTTTACAACATTCCTGGCGTATCGGCCCCCGTTCTCGGTTGGAACATTATATACGTCTATAACGAATCACAAACTAACCTAACCTATCGAGCCCCTCGCTGGTAATGTTTTACAGAATCCCGTTCATTTCGTCCCGTACGTCTCGGTTGGGACGTTATATACGTCTACAGCAATATATATCCTAACCTAAGGCAGGCTATCATCTCGGATGTAGTATTTTACAACATTCCTGACGTATCGGCCCCTACTTCTCTGGGGGAACAGTATACACGTCTATAACGTATCACAAACTAACCTAACCCATCTAGACCCTCGCTGGTAATGTTTTACAGAATCGCGGTACGTGTCGTCCCGTACATCTCGGTTGGAATATTATATGCGTCTATAGAGTTATATATCCTAACCTAATGCAGGCTATCATCTCGGATGCAGTATTTTACAACATGCCTGGCGTATCGGCCCCTACTTCACGGTGGGAACATTATATACGTTTATAACGTATCACAAACGAACCTAACCCATCTAGCCCCTCGCTGGCAATGTTTTACACAATCCCGTTCGTTTCGTCCCGTACGTCTCGGTTGGGACGTTATATACGTCTACAGCTATATATATCCTAACCTAAGGCAGGCTATCATCTCGGATGTAGTATTTTACAACCTCCCTGACGTATCGGCCCCTACTTCTCGGTGGGAACATTATATTCGTCTATAACGTAACATAACCTAACCTAACACATTTAGCACCTCGCTGGTAATGTTTTACAGAATCCTGTTCGTGACGTCCCGTACATTTCGGTTGGAATATTATATACGTCTATAGCGTTATATATCCTAACCTAAGGCAGGCTAACATCTCGGATGTAGTATTTTACAACATTCCTGGCATATCGGCAGCTACATCTCGGTGGGAACATTATATACGTCTATAACGTATCACAACCTAACCTAACCCATCTAGCCCCTCGCTGGTAATGTTTTACAGAATCCCGTTCCTGTCGTCCCGTACGTCTCGGTTGGGACATTGTGTACGTCTACAGCGTTATATATCCTAACCTAAGGCAGCCTAACATCTCGGATGCAGTATTTTACGCCATTCCTGGCGTATCGGCCCTACTTCTCGGGGGGAACATTATATAGGTCTATAACGTAATATAACCTCACCTAACAAATCTAGCCCCTCGCTGGTAATGTTTTACAGAATCCCGCTCGTCACGTCCCGTACATCTCGGTTGGAATATTATATACGTCTATAGCGTTATAGATCCTAATATAGGGCAGGCTATCATCTCGGATGCAGTATTTTACAACATTCCTGGCATATCGGCCCCTACTTATCGGTGGGAACATTATATATGTCTATAACGTATCACAACCTAACCTAACCCACCTAGCCCGTCGCTGGTAATGTTTTACAGAATCCCGTTCGTGTCGTCCCGTACATCTCGGTTGGGATATTATATACGTCTATAGCGTTATGTATCCTAATCTAAGGCAGGCTATCATCTCGAATGCAGTATTTTACAACATTCCTGGCATATCGGCCCCTACTTATCGGTGGGAACATTATATATGTCTATAACGTATCACAACCTAACCTAACCCATCTAGCGCCTCGCTGGTAATGTTTTACAGAATCCCGTTCCTGTCGTCCCGTACGTCTCGGTTGGGACATTATAAACATCTACAGCGATATATATCCTAACGTAAGGCAGTCTAACATCTCGGTTGTAGTATTTTACAACATTCCTGTCGTATCGGCCCCTACTTCTCGGTGGGAACATTATATAGGTCTATAACGTAATATAACCGAACCTAACACATCTAGCCCCTCGCTGGTAATGTGTTACAGAATCCCGTTCCTGTCGTCCCGTACGTCTCGGTTGGGACATTATAAACTTCTACAGCGATATATATCCTAACCTAAGGCAGGCCATCATCTCGGATGCGGTATTTTACAACATTCCTGGCATATCGGCCCCTACTTATCTGTGGGAACATTATATATGTCTATAACGTATCACAACCTAACCTAACCCACCTAGCCCGTCGCTGGTAATGTTTTACAGACTCCCGTTCCTGTCGTCCCGTACGTCTCGGTTGGGACATTATAAACGTCTACAGCGATATATATCCTAACGTAAGGCAGTCTAACATCTCGGATGTAGTATTTTAGAACATTCCTGGCGTATCGGCCCCTACTTCTCGGTGGGAACATTATATAGGTCTATAACGTAATATAACCGAACCTAACATCTAGCCCCTCGCTGGTAATGTTTTACAGAATCCCGTTCGTGTCGTCCCGTACATCTCGGTTGGGATATTATATACGTCTATAGCGTTATATATCCTAACCTAAGGCAGGCTATCATCTCGGATGCAGTAATCTACAACATTCCTGGCGTATCGGCCCCTACTTCTCGGTGGGAACATTATATTCGTCTATAACGTAATATATCCTAACCTAACACATCTAGCCCCTCTCTGGTAATGTGATACAGAATCCCGTTCCTGTCGTCCCGTACATCTCGGTTGGAATATTATATACGTCTATAGCGTTATATATCCTAACCTAAGGTAGGCTAACATCTCGGATGTAGTATTTTACAACATTCCCGGCGTATCGGCCCCTACTTCTCGGTGGGATAATTATATTCGTCTATAACGTAATATAACCTAACCTAACCCATCTTGCCCCTTGCTGGTAACATTTTACAGAATCGAGTTCGTGTCGTTCCGTACGTCTCGATTGGGATATTAAATACGTCTATAGCGTTATATATCCTAACCTAAGGCAGGCCACCATCTCGGATGCAGTATTTTACAACATTCCTGGCATATCGGCTCCTACTTCTCGGTGGGAACATTATATTCGTCTATAACGTAATATATCCTAACCTAACATATCTAGGCCCTGGCTGGTAATGTTTTACAGAATCTCGTTCGTGACGTCCCGTACATCTCGGTAGGAATATTATATACGTCTATAGCGTTATATTTCCTAACCTAATGCAGGCTATCATCTCGGATGCAGTATTCTACAACATTCCTGGCGTATCGGCCCCTACTTCTCGGTGGGAACATTATATACGTCTATAACGTAATATAACCTAACCTAACATATCTAGGCCCTCGCTGGTAATGTTTTACAGAACCTGGTTAGTGACGTCCCGTACATCGCGGTTGGAATATTATATACGTCTATAGCGTTATATATCCTAACCTAAGGCAGACTATCATCTCGGATGTATTATTTTACAACATTCCTGGCGTATCGGCCCCTGTTCTCGGTGGGAACATTATATACGTCTATAACGTAATATAACCTAACCTAACCCATCTAGCCCCTCGCTGGTAATGTTTTACAGAATCCCGTTCCTGTCGTCCCGTACGTCTCGGTTGGGACATTATAAACGTCGACAGCGATATATATCCTAACTTAAGGCAGGCTAACATCTCGGATGCAGTATTTTACCCCATTCCTGGCGTATAGGCTCTACTTCTCGGGGGGAACATTATATTCGTCTATAACGTATCACAACCTAACCTAACCCATCTAGCCCCTCGCTGGTAATGTTTTACAGAATCCCGTTCGTGTCGTCCCGTACGTCTCGGTTGGGACATTATAAACGTCTACGGCGATATATATCCTAACTTAAGGCAGGCTAACATCTCGGATGCAGATTTTACGCCATTCCTGGCGTATCGGCTCTACTTCTCGGGGGGAACATTATATTGGTCTATAACGTAATATAACCTCACCTAACAAATCTAGCCCCTCGCTGGTAATGTTTTACAGAATCCCGCTCGCTACGTCCCGTACATCTCGGTTGGTATATTATATACGTCTATAGCGTTATATATCCTAACCTGAGGCAGGCTATCATCTCGGATGTAGTATTTTACAACATTCCTGGCGTATCGGCCCCTACTTCTCGGTGGGAACATTATATACGTCTATAACGGTACACATACTAACCTAACCCATCTAGCCCCTCGCTGGTAATGTTTTACAGAAACCCGTTCGTGTCGTCCCGTACGTCTCGGTTGGGACATTATAAACGTCTACAGCGATATATATCCTAACTTAAGGCAGGCTAACATCTCGGATGCAGTATTTTACGCCATTCCTGACGTATCAGCTCTACTTCTCGGTGGGAACATTATATACGTCTATAACGTATCACAACCTAATCTAACCCATCTAGCCCCTCGCTGGTAATGTTTTACAGAATCCCGTTCCTGTCGTCCCGTACGTCTCGGTTGGGACATTATAAACGTCTACAGCGATATATATCCTAACGTATGGCAGTCTAACATCTCGGTTGTAGTATTTTACAACATTCCTGTCGTATCGGCCCCTACTTCTCGGTGGGAACATTATATAGGTCTATAACGTAATATAACCGAACCTAACACATCTAGCCCCTCGCTGGTAATGTGTTACAGAATCCCGTTCCTGTCGTCCCGTACGTCTCGGTTGGGATATTATATACGTCTATAGCGTTATATATCCTAACCTAAGGCAGGCTATCATCTGGGATGTAGAATTTTACAACATTCCTGGCGTATCGGCCCCTACTTCTCGGTGGGAACATTATATAGGTCTATAACGTAATATAACCTAACCTAACACATCTAGCCCCTCGCTGGTAATGTTTTACAGAAACCCGTTCGTCACGTCCCGTACATCTCGGTTGGGATATTATATACGTCTATAGCGTTATATATCCTAATCTAAGGCAGGCTATCATCTCGGATGCAGTAATCTACAACATTCCTGGCGTATCGGCCCCTACTTCTCGGTGGGAACATTATATTCGTCTATAACGTAATATATCCTAACCTAACACATCTAGCCCCTCTCTGGTAATGTGATACAGAATCCCGTTCCTGTCGTCCCGTACATCTCGGTTGGAATATTATATACGTCTATAGCCTTATATATCCTAACCTAATGCAGGCCACCATCTCGGATGCAGTATTGTACAACATTCCTGGCATATCGGCCCCTACTTCTCGGTGGGAACATTATATTCGTCTATAACGTAATATATCCTAACCTAACACATCTAGCCCCTCTCTGGTAATGTGATACAGAATCCCGTTCCTGTCGTCCCGTTCATCTCGGTTGGAATATTATATATGTCTATAGCGTTATATATCCTAACCTAAGGTAGGCTAACATCTCGGATGTAGTATTTTACAACATTCCCGGCGTATCGGCCCCTACTTCTCGGTGGGATCATTATATTCGTCTATAACGTAATATAACCTAACCTAACCCATCTAGCCCCTCGCTGGTAACATTTTACAGAATCGAGTTCGTGTCGTTCCGTACGTCTCGATTGGGATATTAAATACGTCTATAGCGTTATATATCCTAACCTAAGGCAGGCCACCATCTCGGATGCAGTATTTTACAACATTCCTGGCATATCGGCCCCTACTTCTCGGTGGGAACATTATATTCGTCTATAACGTAATATATCCTAACCTAACACATCTAGGCCCTGGCTGGTAATGTTTTACAGCATCTCGTTCGTGACGTCCCGTACATCTCGGTCGGAATATTATATACGTCTATAGCGTTATATATCCTAACCTAATGCAGGCTATCATCTCGGATGCAGTATTCTACAACATTCCTGGCGTATCGGCCCCTACTTCTCGGTGGGAACATTATATACGTCTATAACGTAATATAACCTAACCTAACATATCTAGGTCCTCGCTGGTAATGTTTTATAGAACCTGGTTAGTGACGTCCCGTACATCTCCGTTGGAATATTATATACGTCTATAGCGTTATATATCCTAACCTGAGGCAGGCTATCATCTCGGATGCAGTATTTTACGCCATTCCTGGCGTATCGGCTCTACTTCTCGGGGGGAACATTATATTCGTCTATAACGTAATAAAACCTAACCTATCACATCTAGCCCCTCGCTGGTAATGTTTTACAGAACCCCGTTCCCGTCGTCCCATTCGTCTCGGTTGGGACATTATAAACGTCTACAGCGATATATATCCTAACGTAAGGCAGGCTATCATCTCGGATGCAGTATTTTACAACATTCCTGGCATATCGGCCCCTAATTATCGGTGGGAACATTATATATGTCTATAACGTATCACAACCTAACCTAACCCATCTAGCCCCTCGCTGGTAATGTTTTACAGAATCCCGTTCGTCACGTCCCGTACATCTCGGTTGGGATATTATATACGTCTATAGCGTTATATATCCTAATCTAAGGCAGGCTATCATCTCGGATGCAGTATTTTACAACATTCCTGGCATATCGGCCCCTACTTATCGGTGGGAACATTATATATGTCTATAACGTATCACAACCTAACCTAACCCATCTAGCCCCTCGCTGGTAATGTTTTACAGAATCCCGTTCCTGTCGTCCCGTACGTCTCGGTTGGGACATTATAAACATCTCCAGCGATATATATCCTAACGTAAGGCAGCCTAACATCTCGGATGCAGTATTTTACGCCATTCCTGGCGTATCGGCCCTACTTCTCGGGGGGAACTTTATATTCGTCTATAACGTAATATAACCTAACCTAACACATCTAGCCCCTCGCTGGTAATGTTTTACAGAATCCCGTTCGTGTCGTCCCGTACATCTCGGTTGGGATATTATATACGTCTATAGCGTTATATATCCTAACCTAATGCAGGCTATCATCTCGGATGCAGTATTCTACAACATTCCTGGCGTATCGGCCCCTACTTCTCGGTGGGAACATTATATACGTCTATAACGTAATATAACCTAACCTAACATATCTAGGCCCTCGCTGGTAATGTTTTACAGAACCTGGTTAGTGACGTCCCGTACATCTCGGTTGGAATATTATATACGTCTATAGCGTTATATATCCTAACCTAAGGCAGGCTATCATCTCGGATGTATTATTTTACAACATTCCTGGCGTATCGGCCCCCGTTCTCGGTGGGAACATTATATACGTCTATAACGTATCACATCCTAACCTAACACATCTAGCCCCTCGCTGGTAATGTTTTACAGAATCTCGTTCGTGACGTCCCGTACATCTCGGTTGGAATATTATATACGTCTATAGCCTTATATATCCTAACCTAATGCAGGCTATCATCTCGGATGCAGTATTCGACAACATTCCTGGCGTATCGGCCCCTACTTCTCGGTGGGAACATTATATAGGTCTATAACGTAATATAACCTAACCTAACACATCAAGGCCCTCGCTGGTAATGTTTTACAGAACCTCGTTAGTGACGTCCCGTACATCTCGGTTGGAATATTATATACGTCTACAGCGATATATATCCTAACCTAAGGCAGGCTATCATCTCGGATGTAGTATTTTACAACATTCCTGGCATATCGGCCCCTACTTCTCGGTGGGAACATTATATACGTCTATAACGGTTCACATACTAACCTAACCCATCTAGCCCCTCGCTGGTAATGTTTTACAGAAACCCGTTCGTCACGTCCCGTACATCTCGGTTGGGATATTATATACGTCTATAGCGTTATATATCCTAATCTAAGGCAGGCTATCATCTCGGATGCAGTATTTTACAACATTCCTGGCATATCGGCCCCTACTTATCGGTGGGAACATTATATATGTCTATAACGTATCACAACCTAACCTAACCCATCTAGCCCCTCGCTGGTAATGTTTTACAGAATCCCGTTCGTGTCGTCCCGTACATCTCGGTTGGGATATTATATACGTCTACAGCGATATATATCCTAACTTAAGGCAGGCTAACATCTCGGATGCAGTATTTTACCCCATTCCTGGCGTATAGGCTCTACTTCTCGGGGGGAACATTATATTCGTCTATAACGTAATAAAACCTAACCTATCACATCTAGCCCCTCGCTGGTAATGTTTTACAGAATCCCGTTCCCGTCGTCCCATTCGTCTCGGTTGGGACATTATAAACGTCTACAGCGATATATATCCTAACGTAAGGCAGGCTATCATCTCGGATGCAGTATTTTACAACATTCCTGGCATATCGGCCCCTAATTATCGGTGGGAACATTATATATGTCTATAACGTATCACAACCTAACCTAACCCATCTAGCCCCTCGCTGGTAATGTTTTACAGAATCCCGTTCGTCACGTCCCGTACATCTCGGTTGGGATATTATATACGTCTATAGCGTTATATATCCTAATCTAAGGCAGGCTATCATCTCGGATGCAGTATTTTACAACATTCCTGGCATATCGGCCCCTACTTATCGGTGGGAACATTATATATGTCTATAACGTATCACAACCTAACCTAACCCATCTAGCCCCTCGCTGGTAATGTTTTACAGAATCCCGTTCCTGTCGTCCCGTACGTCTCGGTTGGGACATTATAAACATCTCCAGCGATATATATCCTAACGTAAGGCAGCCTAACATCTCGGATGCAGTATTTTACGCCATTCCTGGCGTATCGGCCCTACTTCTCGGGGGGAACTTTATATTCGTCTATAACGTAATATAACCTAACCTAACACATCTAGCCCCTCGCTGGTAATGTTTTACAGAATCCCGTTCGTGTCGTCCCGTACATCTCGGTTGGGATATTATATACGTCTATAGCGTTATATATCCTAACCTAATGCAGGCTATCATCTCGGATGCAGTATTCTACAACATTCCTGGCGTATCGGCCCCTACTTCTCGGTGGGAACATTATATACGTCTATAACGTAATATAACCTAACCTAACATATCTAGGCCCTCGCTGGTAATGTTTTACAGAACCTGGTTAGTGACGTCCCGTACATCTCGGTTGGAATATTATATACGTCTATAGCGTTATATATCCTAACCTAAGGCAGGCTATCATCTCGGATGTATTATTTTACAACATTCCTGGCGTATCGGCCCCCGTTCTCGGTGGGAACATTATATACGTCTATAACGTATCACATCCTAACCTAACACATCTAGCCCCTCGCTGGTAATGTTTTACAGAATCTCGTTCGTGACGTCCCGTACATCTCGGTTGGAATATTATATACGTCTATAGCCTTATATATCCTAACCTAATGCAGGCTATCATCTCGGATGCAGTATTCGACAACATTCCTGGCGTATCGGCCCCTACTTCTCGGTGGGAACATTATATAGGTCTATAACGTAATATAACCTAACCTAACACATCAAGGCCCTCGCTGGTAATGTTTTACAGAACCTCGTTAGTGACGTCCCGTACATCTCGGTTGGAATATTATATACGTCTACAGCGATATATATCCTAACCTAAGGCAGGCTATCATCTCGGATGTAGTATTTTACAACATTCCTGGCATATCGGCCCCTACTTCTCGGTGGGAACATTATATACGTCTATAACGGTTCACATACTAACCTAACCCATCTAGCCCCTCGCTGGTAATGTTTTACAGAAACCCGTTCGTCACGTCCCGTACATCTCGGTTGGGATATTATATACGTCTATAGCGTTATATATCCTAATCTAAGGCAGGCTATCATCTCGGATGCAGTATTTTACAACATTCCTGGCATATCGGCCCCTACTTATCGGTGGGAACATTATATATGTCTATAACGTATCACAACCTAACCTAACCCATCTAGCCCCTCGCTGGTAATGTTTTACAGAATCCCGTTCGTGTCGTCCCGTACATCTCGGTTGGGATATTATATACGTCTACAGCGATATATATCCTAACTTAAGGCAGGCTAACATCTCGGATGCAGTATTTTACCCCATTCCTGGCGTATAGGCTCTACTTCTCGGGGGGAACATTATATTCGTCTATAACGTAATAAAACCTAACCTATCACATCTAGCCCCTCGCTGGTAATGTTTTACAGAATCCCGTTCCTGTCGTAACGTACGTCTCGGTTGGGACATTATAAACGTCTACAGCGATATATATCCTAACGTAAGGCAGGCTATCATCTCGGATGCAGTATTTTACAACATTCCTGGCATATCGGCCCCTAATTATCGGTGGGAACATTATATATGTCTATAACGTATCACAACCTAACCTAACCCATCTAGCCCCTCGCTGGTAATGTTTTACAGAATCCCGTTCGTCACGTCCCGTACATCTCGGTTGGGATATTATATACGTCTATAGCGTTATATATCCTAATCTAAGGCAGGCTATCATCTCGGATGCAGTATTTTACAACATTCCTGGCATATCGGCCCCTACTTATCGATGGGAACATTATATATGTCTATAACGTATCACAACCTAACCTAACCCATCTAGCCCCTCGCTGGTAATGTTTTACAGAATCCTGTTCGTGACGTCCCGTACATCTCGGTTGGAATATTATATACGTCTATAGCGTTATATATCCTAACCTAAGGCAGGCTATCATCTCGGATGCAGTATTTTACGCCATTCCTGGAGTATCGGCTCTACTTCTCGGGGGGAACATTATATTCGTCTATAACGTAATAAAACCTAACCTATCGCATCTAGCCCCTCGCTGGTAATGTTTTACAGAATCCCGTTCCTGTCGTAACGTACGTCTCGGTTGGGACATTATAAACGTCTACAGCGATATATATCCTAACGTAAGGCAGGCTATCATCTCGGATGCAGTATTTTACAACATTCCTGGCATATCGGCCCCTAATTATCGGTGGGAACATTATATATGTCTATAACGTATCACAACCTAACCTAACCCATCTAGCCCCTCGCTGGTAATGTTTTACAGAATCCCGTTCGTCACGTCCCGTACATCTCGGTTGGGATATTATATACGTCTATAGCGTTATATATCCTAATCTAAGGCAGGCTATCATCTCGGATGCAGTATTTTACAACATTCCTGGCATATCGGCCCCTACTTATCGATGGGAACATTATATATGTCTATAACGTATCACAACCTAACCTAACCCATCTAGCCCCTCGCTGGTAATGTTTTACAGAATCCCTTTCCTGTCGTCCCGTACGTCTCGGTTGGGACATTATAAACATCTCCAGCGATATATATCCTAACGTAAGGCAGCCTAACATCTCGGATGCAGTATTTTACGCCATTCCTGGCGTATCGGCCCTACTTCTCGGGGGGAACTTTATATTCTTCTATAACCGAACCTAACACATCTAGCCCCTCGCTGGTAATGTGTTACAGAATCCCGTTCCTGTCGTCCCGTACGTCTCGGTTGGGACATTATAAACTTCTACAGCGATATATATCCTAACCTAAGGCAGGCCATCATCTCGGATGCGGTATTTTACAACATTCCTGGCATATCGGCCCCTACTTCTCGGTGGGAACATTATATACGTCTATAACGTATCACAACCTAATCTAACCCATCTAGCCCCTCGCTGGTAATGTTTTACATAATCCCGTTCCTGTCGTCCCGTACGTCTCGGTTGGGACATTGTGTAGGTCTACAGCGTTATATATCCTAACCTAAGGCAGCCTAACATCTCGGATGCAGTATTTTACGCCATTCCTGGCGTATCGGCCCTACTTCTCGGGGGGAACTTTATATTCGTCTATAACGTAATATAACCTAACCTAACACATCTAGCCCCTGGCTGGTAATGTTTTACAGAATCCCGTTCGTGTCGTCCCGTACATCTCGGTTGGGATATTATATACGTCTATAGCGTTATATATCCTAACCTAAGGCAGGCTATCATCTGGGATGTAGAATTTTACAACATTCCTGGCGTATCGGCCCCTACTTCTCGGTGGGAACATTATATAGGTCTATAACGTAATATAACCTCACCTAACAAATCTAGCCCCTCGCTGGTAATGTTTTACAGATTCCCGTTCGTGTCGTCCCGTACATCTCGGTTGGAATATTATATACGTCTATAGCGTTATATATCCTAACTTAAGGCAGGCTATCATCTCGGATGCAGTATTTTACGCCATTCCTGGCGTATCGGCTCTACTTCTCGGTGGGAACATTGTACACGTCTATAACGTAACATAACCTAACCTAACCCATCTATCCCCTCGCTGGTAATATTTTACAGAATCGCGTTCGTGTCGTCCCGTACGTCTCGGTTGGGACATTATATACGTCTACAGCGTTATATATCCTAACTTAAGGCAGGCTATCATCTCGGATGCAGTATTTTACGCCATTCCTGGCGTATCGGCTCTACTTCTCGGTGGGAACATTGTACACGTCTATAACGTAACATAACCTAACCTAACCCATCTATCCCCTCGCTGGTAATATTTTACAGAATCGCGTTCGTGTCATTCCGTACGTCTCGACTGGGATATTATATACGTCTAAAGCGTTATATATCCTAACCTAAGGCAGGCCATCATCTCGGATGCAGTATTTTACGCCATTCCTGGCGTATCGGCTCTACTTCTCGGTGGGAACATTGTACACGTCTATAACGTAACATAACCTAACCTAACCCATCTAGCCCCTCGCCGGTAATATTTTACAGAATCGCGTTCGTGTCATTCCGTACGTCTCGACTGGGATATTATATACGTCTATAGCGTTATATATCCTAACCTAAGGCAGGCCATCATCTCGGATGCGGTATTTTACAACATTCCTGGCATATCGGCCCCTACTTATCGGTGGGAACATTATATATGTCTATAACGTATCACAACCTAACCTAACCCATCTAGCCCCTCGCTGGTAATGTTTTACAGAATCCCGTTCCTGTCGTCCCGTACGTCTCGGTTGGGACATTATAAACATCTACAGCGATATATATCCTAACGTAAGGCAGTCTAACATCTCGGTTGTAGTATTTTACAACATTCCTGTCGTATCGGCCCCTACTTCTCGGTGGGAACATTATATAGGTCTATAACGTAATATAACCGAACCTAACACATCTAGCCCCTCGCTGGTAATGTGTTACAGAATCCCGTTCCTGTCGCCCCGTACGTCTCGGTTGGGACATTATAAACTTCTACAGCGATATATATCCTAACCTAAGGCAGGCCATCATCTCGGATGCGGTATTTTACAACACTCCTGGCATATCGGCCCCTACATCTCGGTGGGAACATTATATACGTCTATAACGTATCACAACCTAACCTAACCCGTCCAGCCCCTCGCTGGTAATGTTTTACAGAATCCCGTTCGTGTCGTCCCGTACATCTCGGTTGGGATATTATATACGTCTATAGCGTTATATATCCTAACCTAAGGCAGGCTATCATCTCGGATGTAGAATTTAACAACATTCCTGGCGTATCGGCCCCTACTTCTCGGTGGGAACATTATATAGGTCTATAACGTAATATAACCGAACCTAACAAATCTAGCCCCTCGCTGGTAATGTTTTCCAGAATCCCGCTCGTTACGTCCCGTACATCTCGGTTGGAATATTATATACGTCTATAGCGTTATATATCCTAACCTGAGGCAGGCTATAATCTCGGATGTAGTATTTTACAACATTCCTGGCGTATCGGCCCCTACTTCTCGGTGGGAACATTATATACGTCTATAACGGTTCACATACTAACCTAACCCATCTAGCCCCTCGCTGGTAATGTTTTACAGAATCCCGTTCGTGTCGTCCCGTACGTCTCGGTTGGGACATCATAAACGTCTACAGCGATATATATCCTAACTTAAGGCAGGCTAACATCTCGGATGCAGTATTTTACGCCATTCCTGGCGTATCGGCTCTACTTCTCGGGGGGAACATTATATTCGTCTATAACGTAATAAAACCTATCCTATCACATCTAGCCCCTCGCTGGTAATGTTTTACAGAATCCCGTTCCCGTCGTCCCATACGTCTCGGTTGGGACATTATAAACGTCGACAGCGATATATATCCTAACTTAAGGCAGGCTAACATCTCGGATGCAGTATTTTACCCCATTCCTGGCGTATAGGCTCTACTTCTCGGGGGGAACATTATATTCGTCTATAACGTAATAAAACCTAACCTATCACATCTAGCCCCTCGCTGGTAATGTTTTACAGAATCCCGTTCCTGTCGTCCCGTACGTCTCGGTTGGGACATTATAAACGTCTACAGCGATATATATCCTAATTTAAGGCAGGCTAACATCTCGGATGCAGTATTTTACGCCATTCCTGGCGTATCGGCTCTACTTCTCGGGGGGAACATTATATTCGTCTATAACGTAATAAAACCTAACCTATCACATCTAGCCCCTCGCTGGTAATGTTTTACAGAATCCCGTTCCTGTCGTCCCGTACGTCTCGGTTGGGACATTATAAACGTCTACAGCGATATATATCCTAACGTAAGGCAGTCTAACATCTCGGATGTAGTATTTTACAACATTCCTGGCGTATCGTCCCCTACTTCTCGGTGGGAACATTATATAGGTCTATAACGTAATATAACCGAACCTAACATCTAGCCCCTCGCTGGTAATGTTTTACAGAATCCCGTTCCTGTCGTCCCGTACATCTCGGTTGGGACGTTATATACGTCTACAGCGATATATATCCTAACGTAAGGCAGGCTAACATCTCGGATGTAGTATTTTACAACATTCCTGGCGTATCGGTCCCTGCTTCTCGGTGGGAACATTATACACGTCTATAACGTAATATAACCTAACCTAACACATTTAGCCCCTCGCTGGTAATGTTTTACAGAATCCCGTTCGTCACGTCCCGTACATCTCGGTTGGGATATTATATACGTCTATAGCGTTATATATCCTAATCTAAGGCAGGCTATCATCTCGGATGCAGTATTTTACAACATTCCTGGCATATCGGCCCCTACTTATCGATGGGAACATTATATATGTCTATAACGTATCACAACCTAACCTAACCCATCTAGCCCCTCGCTGGTAATGTTTTACAGAATCCCTTTCCTGTCGTCCCGTACGTCTCGGTTGGGACATTATAAACATCTCCAGCGATATATATCCTAACGTAAGGCAGCCTAACATCTCGGATGCAGTATTTTACGCCATTCCTGGCGTATCGGCCCTACTTCTCGGGGGGAACTTTATATTCTTCTATAACCGAACCTAACACATCTAGCCCCTCGCTGGTAATGTGTTACAGAATCCCGTTCCTGTCGTCCCGTACGTCTCGGTTGGGACATTATAAACTTCTACAGCGATATATATCCTAACCTAAGGCAGGCCATCATCTCGGATGCGGTATTTTACAACATTCCTGGCATATCGGCCCCTACTTCTCGGTGGGAACATTATATACGTCTATAACGTATCACAACCTAATCTAACCCATCTAGCCCCTCGCTGGTAATGTTTTACAGAATCCCGTTCCTGTCGTCCCGTACGTCTCGGTTGGGACATTGTGTAGGTCTACAGCGTTATATATCCTAACCTAAGGCAGCCTAACATCTCGGATGCAGTATTTTACGCCATTCCTGGCGTATCGGCCCTACTTCTCGGGGGGAACTTTATATTCGTCTATAACGTAATATAACCTAACCTAACACATCTAGCCCCTGGCTGGTAATGTTTTACAGAATCCCGTTCGTGTCGTCCCGTACATCTCGGTTGGGATATTATATACGTCTATAGCGTTATATATCCTAACCTAAGGCAGGCTATCATCTGGGATGTAGAATTTTACAACATTCCTGGCGTATCGGCCCCTACTTCTCGGTGGGAACATTATATAGGTCTATAACGTAATATAACCTCACCTAACAAATCTAGCCCCTCGCTGGTAATGTTTTACAGATTCCCGTTCGTGTCGTCCCGTACATCTCGGTTGGAATATTATATACGTCTATAGCGTTATATATCCTAACTTAAGGCAGGCTATCATCTCGGATGCAGTATTTTACGCCATTCCTGGCGTATCGGCTCTACTTCTCGGTGGGAACATTGTACACGTCTATAACGTAACATAACCTAACCTAACCCATCTATCCCCTCGCTGGTAATATTTTACAGAATCGCGTTCGTGTCGTCCCGTACGTCTCGGTTGGGACATTATATACGTCTACAGCGTTATATATCCTAACTTAAGGCAGGCTATCATCTCGGATGCAGTATTTTACGCCATTCCTGGCGTATCGGCTCTACTTCTCGGTGGGAACATTGTACACGTCTATAACGTAACATAACCTAACCTAACCCATCTATCCCCTCGCTGGTAATATTTTACAGAATCGCGTTCGTGTCATTCCGTACGTCTCGACTGGGATATTATATACGTCTAAAGCGTTATATATCCTAACCTAAGGCAGGCCATCATCTCGGATGCAGTATTTTACGCCATTCCTGGCGTATCGGCTCTACTTCTCGGTGGGAACATTGTACACATCTATAACGTAACATAACCTAACCTAACCCATCTAGCCCCTCGCCGGTAATATTTTACAGAATCGCGTTCGTGTCATTCCGTACGTCTCGACTGGGATATTATATACGTCTATAGCGTTATATATCCTAACCTAAGGCAGGCCATCATCTCGGATGCGGTATTTTACAACATTCCTGGCATATCGGCCCCTACTTATCGGTGGGAACATTATATATGTCTATAACGTATCACAACCTAACCTAACCCATCTAGCCCCTCGCTGGTAATGTTTTACAGAATCCCGTTCCTGTCGTCCCGTACGTCTCGGTTGGGACATTATAAACATCTACAGCGATATATATCCTAACGTAAGGCAGTCTAACATCTCGGTTGTAGTATTTTACAACATTCCTGTCGTATCGGCCCCTACTTCTCGGTGGGAACATTATATAGGTCTATAACGTAATATAACCGAACCTAACACATCTAGCCCCTCGCTGGTAATGTGTTACAGAATCCCGTTCCTGTCGCCCCGTACGTCTCGGTTGGGACATTATAAACTTCTACAGCGATATATATCCTAACCTAAGGCAGGCCATCATCTCGGATGCGTTATTTTACAACACTCCTGGCATATCGGCCCCTACTTCTCGGAGGGAACATTATATACGTCTATAACGTATCACAACCTAATCTAACCCATCTAGCCCCTCGCTGGTAATGTTTTACAGAATCCCGTTCCTGTCGTCCCGTACGTCTCGGTTGGGACATTACAAACTTCTACAGTGATATATATCCTAACCTAAGGAAGGCTATCATCTCGGATGCAGTATTTTATAACATGCCTGGCGTATCGGCCCCTACATCTCGGTGGGAACATTATATACGTCTATAACGTATCACAACCTAACCTAACCCGTCCAGCCCCTCGCTGGTAATGTTTTACAGAATCCCGTTCGTGTCGTCCCGTACATCTCGGTTGGGATATTATATACGTCTATAGCGTTATATATCCTAACCTAAGGCAGGCTATCATCTCGGATGTAGAATTTAACAACATTCCTGGCGTATCGGCCCCTACTTCTCGGTGGGAACATTATATAGGTCTATAACGTAATATAACCGAACCTAACAAATCTAGCCCCTCGCTGGTAATGTTTTCCAGAATCCCGCTCGTTACGTCCCGTACATCTCGGTTGGAATATTATATACGTCTATAGCGTTATATATCCTAACCTGAGGCAGGCTATAATCTCGGATGTAGTATTTTACAACATTCCTGGCGTATCGGCCCCTACTTCTCGGTGGGAACATTATATACGTCTATAACGGTTCACATACTAACCTAACCCATCTAGCCCCTCGCTGGTAATGTTTTACAGAATCCCGTTCGTGTCGTCCCGTACGTCTCGGTTGGGACATCATAAACGTCTACAGCGATATATATCCTAACTTAAGGCAGGCTAACATCTCGGATGCAGTATTTTACGCCATTCCTGGCGTATCGGCTCTACTTCTCGGGGGGAACATTATATTCGTCTATAACGTAATAAAACCTATCCTATCACATCTAGCCCCTCGCTGGTAATGTTTTACAGAATCCCGTTCCCGTCGTCCCATACGTCTCGGTTGGGACATTATAAACGTCGACAGCGATATATATCCTAACTTAAGGCAGGCTAACATCTCGGATGCAGTATTTTACCCCATTCCTGGCGTATAGGCTCTACTTCTCGGGGGGAACATTATATTCGTCTATAACGTAATAAAACCTAACCTAACCCATCTAGCCCCTCGCTGGTAATGTTTTACAGAATCCCGTTCCTGTCGTCCCGTACGTCTCGGTTGGGACATTATAAACATCTACAGCGATATATATCCTAACGTAAGGCAGTCTAACATCTCGGTTGTAGTATTTTACAACATTCCTGTCGTATCGGCCCCTACTTCTCGGTGGGAACATTATATAGGTCTATAACGTAATATAACCGAACCTAACACATCTAGCCCCTCGCTGGTAATGTGTTACAGAATCCCGTTCCTGTCGCCCCGTACGTCTCGGTTGGGACATTATAAACTTCTACAGCGATATATATCCTAACCTAAGGCAGGCCATCATCTCGGATGCGGTATTTTACAACACTCCTGGCATATCGGCCCCTACTTCTCGGAGGGAACATTATATACGTCTATAACGTATCACAACCTAATCTAACCCATCTAGCCCCTCGCTGGTAATGTTTTACAGAATCCCGTTCCTGTCGTCCCGTACGTCTCGGTTGGGACATTACAAACTTCTACAGTGATATATATCCTAACCTAAGGAAGGCTATCATCTCGGATGCAGTATTTTATAACATGCCTGGCGTATCGGCCCCTACATCTCGGTGGGAACATTATATACGTCTATAACGTATCACAACCTAACCTAACCCGTCCAGCCCCTCGCTGGTAATGTTTTACAGAATCCCGTTCGTGTCGTCCCGTACATCTCGGTTGGGACGTTATATACGTCTACAGCGATATATATCCTAACGTAAGGCAGGCTAACATCTCGGATGTAGTATTTTACAACATTCCTGGCGTATCGGTCCCTGCTTCTCGGTGGGAACATTATACACGTCTATAACGTAATATAACCTAACCTAACACATTTAGCCCCTCGCTGGTAATGTTTTACAGAATCCTGTTCGTGACGTCCCGTACATCTCGGTTGGAATATTATATACGTCTATAGCGTTATATATCCTAACCTAAGGCAGGCTTTCATCTCGGATGCAGTATTTTACGCCATTCCTGGAGTATCGGCTCTACTTCTCGGTGGGAACATTATATACGTCTATAACGTAACATAACCTAACCTAACCCATCTAGCCCCTCGCTGGTAATGTTTTACAGAATCCCGTTCCTGTCGTCCCGTACGTCTCGGTTGGGACATTATAAACGTCTACAGCGATATATATCCTAACTTAAGGCAGGCTAACATCTCGGATGCAGTATTTTACCCCATTCCTGGCGTATAGGCTCTACTTCTCGGGGGGAACATTATATTCGTCTATAACGTATCACAACCTAACCTAACCCATCTAGCCCCTCGCTGGTAATGTTTTACAGAATCCCGTTCGTGTCGTCCCGTACGTCTCGGTTGGGACATTATAAACGTCTACGGCGATATATATCCTAACGTAAGGCAGGCTATCATCTCGGATGCAGTATTTTACAACATTCCTGGCATATCGGCCCCTAATTATCGGTGGGAACATTATATATGTCTATAACGTATCACAACCTAACCTAACCCATCTAGCCCCTCGCTGGTAATGTTTTACAGAATCCCGTTCGTCACGTCCCGTACATCTCGGTTGGGATATTATATACGTCTATAGCGTTATATATCCTAATCTAAGGCAGGCTATCATCTCGGATGCAGTATTTTACAACATTCCTGGCATATCGGCCCCTACTTATCGATGGGAACATTATATATGTCTATAACGTATCACAACCTAACCTAACCCATCTAGCCCCTCGCTGGTAATGTTTTACAGAATCCCGTTCCTGTCGTCCCGTACGTCTCGGTTGGGACATTATAAACGTCTACAGCGATATATATCCTAACGTAAGGCAGTCTAACATCTCGGTTGTAGTATTTTACAACATTCCTGTCGTATCGGCCCCTACTTCTCGGTGGGAACATTATATAGGTCCATAACGTAATATAACCGAACCTAACACATCTAGCCCCTCGCTGGTAATGTGTTACAGAATCCCGTTCCTGTCGTCCCGTACGTCTCGGTTGGGACATTATAAACTTCTACAGCGATATATATCCTAACCTAAGGCAGGCCATCATCTCGGATGCGGTATTTTACAACATTCCTGGCATATCGGCCCCTACTTCTCGGTGGGAACATTATATACGTCTATAACGTATCACAACCTAATCTAACCCATCTAGCCCCTCGCTGGTAATGTTTTACAGAATCCCGTTCCTGTCGTCCCGTACGTCTCGGTTGGGACATTGTGTACGTCTACAGCGTTATATATCCTAACCTAAGGCAGCCTAACATCTCGGATGCAGTATTTTACGCCATTCCTGGCGTATCGGCCCCTACTTCTCGGTGGGAACATTATATTCGTCTATAACGTAATATAACCTAACCTAACACATTTAGCCCCTCGCTGGTAATGTTTTACAGAATCCTGTTCGTGACGTCCCGTACATCTCGGTTGGAATATTATATACGTCTATAGCGTTATATATCCTAACCTAAGGCAGGCTATCATCTCGGATGCAGTATTTTACGCCATTCCTGGAGTATCGGCTCTACTTCTCGGGGGGAACATTATATTCGTCTATAACGTAATAAAACCTAACCTATCGCATCTAGCCCCTCGCTGGTAATGTTTTACAGAATCGCGTTCCTGTCGTAACGTACGTCTCGGTTGGGACATTATAAACGTCTACAGCGATATATATCCTAACGTAAGGCAGGCTATCATCTCGGATGCAGTATTTTACAACATTCCTGGCATATCGGCCCCTAATTATCGGTGGGAACATTATATATGTCTATAACGTATCACAACCTAACCTAACCCATCTAGCCCCTCGCTGGTAATGTTTTACAGAATCCCGTTCGTCACGTCCCGTACATCTCGGTTGGGATATTATATACGTCTATAGCGTTATATATCCTAATCTAAGGCAGGCTATCATCTCGGATGCAGTATTTTACAACATTCCTGGCATATCGGCCCCTACTTATCGATGGGAACATTATATATGTCTATAACGTATCACAACCTAACCTAACCCATCTAGCCCCTCGCTGGTAATGTTTTACAGAATCCCTTTCCTGTCGTCCCGTACGTGTCGGTTGGGACATTATAAACATCTCCAGCGATATATATCCTAACGTAAGGCAGCCTAACATCTCGGATGCAGTATTTTACGCCATTCCTGGCGTATCGGCCCTACTTCTCGGGGGGAACTTTATATTCTTCTATAACGTAATATAACCTAACCTAACACATCTAGCCCCTCGCTGGTAATGTTTTACAGAATCCCGTTCGTGTCGTCCCGTACATCTCGGTTGGGATATTATATACGTCTATAGCGTTATATATCCTAACCTAAGGCAGGCTATCGTCTGGGATGTAGAATTTTACAACATTCCTGGCGTATCGGCCCCTACTTCTCGGTGGGAACATTATATAGGTCTATAACGTAATATAACCTCACCTAACAAATCTAGCCCCTCGCTGGTAATGTTTTACAGAATCCCGCTCGTTACGTCCCGTACATCTCGGTTGGAATATTATATACGTCTGTAGCGTTATATATCCTAACCTGAGGCAGGCTATCATCTCGGATGTAGTATTTTACAACATTCCTGGCGTATCGGCCCCTACTTCTCGGTGGGAACATTATATACGTCTATAACGGTTCACATACTAACCTAACCCATCTAGTCCCTCGCT
Source organism: Xylocopa violacea (assembly GCA_963969225.1). Lineage (NCBI taxonomy): Eukaryota > Metazoa > Arthropoda > Insecta > Hymenoptera > Apidae > Xylocopa > Xylocopa violacea. Next base: position 67,919 of record CAXAJV010001131.1, read on the forward strand.
GGTAATGTTTTACAGAAACCCGTTCGTGTCGTCCCGTACGTCTCGGTTGGGACATTATAAACGTCTACAGCGATATATATCCTAACGTAAGGCAGTCTAACATCTCGGTTGTAGTATTTTACAACATTCCTGTCGTATCGGCCCCTACTTCTCGGTGGGAACATTATATAGGTCCATAACGTAATATAACCGAACCTAACACATCTAGCCCCTCGCTGGTAATGTGTTACAGAATCCCGTTCCTGTCGTCCCGTACGTCTCGGTTGGGACATTATAAACTTCTACAGCGATATATATCCTAACCTAAGGCAGGCCATCATCTCGGATGCGGTATTTTACAACATTCCTGGCATATCGGCCCCTACTTCTCGGTGGGAACATTATATACGTCTATAACGTATCACAACCTAATCTAACCCATCTAGCCCCTCGCTGGTAATGTTTTACAGAATCCCGTTCCTGTCGTCCCGTACGTCTCGGTTGGGACATTGTGTAGGTCTACAGCGTTATATATCCTAACCTAAGGCAGCCTAACATCTCGGATGCAGTATTTTACGCCATTCCTGGCGTATCGGCCCTACTTCTCGGGGGGAACTTTATATTCGTCTATAACGTAATATAACCTAACCTAACACATCTAGCCCCTGGCTGGTAATGTTTTACAGAATCCCGTTCGTGTCGTCCCGTACATCTCGGTTGGGATATTATATACGTCTATAGCGTTATATATCCTAACCTAAGGCAGGCTATCATCTGGGATGTAGAATTTTACAACATTCCTGGCGTATCGGCCCCTACTTCTCGGTGGGAACATTATATAGGTCTATAACGTAATATAACCTCACCTAACAAATCTAGCCCCTCGCTGGTAATGTTTTACAGATTCCCGTTCGTGTCGTCCCGTACATCTCGGTTGGAATATTATATACGTCTATAGCGTTATATATCCTAACTTAAGGCAGGCTATCATCTCGGATGCAGTATTTTACGCCATTCCTGGCGTATCGGCTCTACTTCTCGGTGGGAACATTGTACACGTCTATAACGTAACATAACCTAACCTAACCCATCTATCCCCTCGCTGGTAATATTTTACAGAATCGTGTTCGTGTCGTCCCGTACGTCTCGGTTGGGACATTATATACGTCTACAGCGTTATATATCCTAACTTAAGGCAGGCTATCATCTCGGATGCAGTATTTTACGCCATTCCTGGCGTATCGGCTCTACTTCTCGGTGGGAACATTGCACACGTCTATAACGTAACATAACCTAACCTAACCCATCTATCCCCTCGCTGGTAATATTTTACAGAATCGCGTTCGTGTCATTCCGTACGTCTCGACTGGGATATTATATACGTCTAAAGCGTTATATATCCTAACCTAAGGCAGGCCATCATCTCGGATGCAGTATTTTACGCCATTCCTGGCGTATCGGCTCTACTTCTCGGTGGGAACATTGTACACGTCTATAACGTAACATAACCTAACCTAACCCATCTAGCCCCTCGCCGGTAATATTTTACAGAATCGCGTTCGTGTCATTCCGTACGTCTCGACTGGGATATTATATACGTCTATAGCGTTATATATCCTAACCTAAGGCAGGCCATCATCTCGGATGCGGTATTTTACAACATTCCTGGCATATCGGCCCCTACTTATCGGTGGGAACATTATATATGTCTATAACGTATCACAACCTAACCTAACCCATCTAGCCCCTCGCTGGTAATGTTTTACAGAATCCCGTTCCTGTCGTCCCGTACGTCTCGGTTGGGACATTATAAACATCTACAGCGATATATATCCTAACGTAAGGCAGTCTAACATCTCGGTTGTAGTATTTTACAACATTCCTGTCGTATCGGCCCCTACTTCTCGGTGGGAACATTATATAGGTCTATAACGTAATATAACCGAACCTAACACATCTAGCCCCTCGCTGCTAATGTGTTACAGAATCCCGTTCCTGTCGCCCCGTACGTCTCGGTTGGGACATTATAAACTTCTACAGCGATATATATCCTAACCTAAGGCAGGCCATCATCTCGGATGCGGTATTTTACAACACTTCTGGCATATCGGCCCCTACTTCTCGGAGGGAACATTATATACGTCTATAACGTATCACAACCTAATCTAACCCATCTAGCCCCTCGCTGGTAATGTTTTACAGAATCCCGTTCCTGTCGTCCCGTACGTCTCGGTTGGGACATTACAAACTTCTACAGTGATATATATCCTAACCTAAGGAAGGCTATCATCTCGGATGCAGTATTTTATAACATGCCTGGCGTATCGGCCCCTACATCTCGGTGGGAACATTATATACGTCTATAACGTATCACAACCTAACCTAACCCGTCCAGCCCCTCGCTGGTAATGTTTTACAGAATCCCGTTCGTGTCGTCCCGTACATCTCGGTTGGGATATTATATACGTCTATAGCGTTATATATCCTAACCTAAGGCAGGCTATCATCTCGGATGTAGAATTTAACAACATTCCTGGCGTATCGGCCCCTACTTCTCGGTGGGAACATTATATAGGTCTATAACGTAATATAACCGAACCTAACAAATCTAGCCCCTCGCTGGTAATGTTTTCCAGAATCCCGCTCGTTACGTCCCGTACATCTCGGTTGGAATATTATATACGTCTATAGCGTTATATATCCTAACCTGAGGCAGGCTATAATCTCGGATGTAGTATTTTACAACATTCCTGGCGTATCGGCCCCTACTTCTCGGTGGGAACATTATATACGTCTATAACGGTTCACATACTAACCTAACCCATCTAGCCCCTCGCTGGTAATGTTTTACAGAATCCCGTTCGTGTCGTCCCGTACGTCTCGGTTGGGACATCATAAACGTCTACAGCGATATATATCCTAACTTAAGGCAGGCTAACATCTCGGATGCAGTATTTTACGCCATTCCTGGCGTATCGGCTCTACTTCTCGGGGGGAACATTATATTCGTCTATAACGTAATAAAACCTATCCTATCACATCTAGCCCCTCGCTGGTAATGTTTTACAGAATCCCGTTCCCGTCGTCCCATACGTCTCGGTTGGGACATTATAAACGTCGACAGCGATATATATCCTAACGTAAGGCAGGCTAACATCTCGGATGTAGTATTTTACAACATTCCTGGCGTATCGGCCTCTACTTCTCGGGGGGTACATTATATTCGTCTATAACGTAATATAACCTAACCTAACACATCTAGACCCTCGCTGGTAATGTTTTACAGAATCCCGTTCGTGTCGTCCCGTACATCTCGGTTGGAATATTATATACGTCTATAGCGTTATAGATCCTAATATAAGGCAGGTTATCATCTCGGATGCAGTATTTTACAACAATCCTGGCATATCGGCCCCTACTTATCGGTGGGAACATTATATATGTCTATAACGTATCACAACCTAACCTAACCCACCTAGCCCGTCGCTGGTAATGTTTTACAGAATCCCGTTCGTGTCGTCCCGTACATCTCGGTTGGGATATTATATACCTCTATAGCGTTATATATCCTAATCTAAGGCAGGCTATCATCTCGGATGCAGTATTTTACAACATTCCTGGCATATCGGCCCCTAATTATCGGTGGGAACATTATATACGTCTATAACGTATCACAACCTAACCTAACCCGTCCAGCCCCTCGCTGGTAATGTTTTACTGAATCCCGTTCGTGCCGTCCCGTACGTCTCGGTTGGGACATTGTGTACGTCTACAGCGTTATATGTCCTAACCTAAGGCAGCCTAACATCTCGGATGCAGTATTATACGCCATTCCTGGCGTATCGGCTCTACTTCTCGGGGGAAACATTATATTCGTCTATAACGTAATATAACCTAACCTAACACATCTAGCCCCTCGCTGGTAATGTTTAACAGAATCCCGTTCGTGTCGTCCCGTACGTCTCGGTTGGGACATTATATACGGCTACAGCGTTATATATCCTAACTTAAGGCAGGCTATCATCTCGGATGCAGTATTTTACGCCATTCCTGGCGTATCGGCTCTACTTCTCGGTGGGAACATTGTACACGTCTATAACGTAACATAACCTAACCTAACCCATCTAGCCCCTCGCTGGTAATATTTTACAGAATCGCGTTCGTGTCATTCCGTACGTCTCGACTGGGATATTATATACGTCTATAGCGTTATATATCCTAACCTAAGGCAGGCCATCATCTCGGATGCAATATTTTACAACATTCCTGGCATATCGGCCGCTACATCTCGGTGGGAACATTGTATATGTCTATAACGTATCACAACCTAACCTAACCCATCTAGCCCCTCGCTGGTAATGTTTTACAGAATCCCGTTCCTGTCGTCCCGTACGTCTCGGTTGGGACATAATAAACTTCTACAGCGATATATATCCTAACCTAAGGCAGGCCATCATCTCGGATGCGGTATTTTACAACATTCCTGGCATATCGGCCCCTACTTCTCGGTGGGAACATTATATACGTCTATAACGTATCACAACCTTATCTAACCCATCTAGCCTCTCGCTGGTAATGTTTTACAGAATCCCGTTCGTGTCGTCCCGTACATCTCGGTTGGGATATTATATACGTCCATAGCGTTATATATCCTAACCTAAGGCAGGCTATCATCTCGGATGTAGAATTTAACAACATTCCTGGCGTATCGGCCCCTACGTCTCGGTGGGAACATTATATAGGTCTATAACGTAATATAACCTCACCTAACAAATCTAGCCCCTCGCTGGTAATGTTTTACAGAATCCCGCTCGTTACGTCCCGTACATCTCGGTTGGAATATTATATACGTCTATAGCGTTATATATCCTAACCTGAGGCAGGCTATCATCTCGGATGTAGTATTTTACAACATTCCTGGCGTATCGGCCCCTACTTCTCGGTGGGAACATTATATACGTCTATAACGGTTCACATACTAACCTAACCCATCTAGCCCCTCGCTGGTAATGTTTTACAGAATCCCGTTCGTGTCGTCCCGTACGTCTCGGTTGGGACATTATAAACGTCTACAGCGATATATATCCTAACTTAAGGCAGGCTAACATCTCGGATGCAGTATTTTACGCCATTCCTGGCGTATCGGCTCTACTTCTCGGGGGGAACATTATATTCGTCTATAACGTAATAAAACCTATCCTATCACATCTAGCCCCTCGCTGGTAATGTTTTACAGAATCCCGTTCGTGTAGTCCCGTACATCTCGGTTGGGATATTATAAACGTCTATAGCGTTATATATCCTAATCTAAGGCAGGCTATCATCTCGGATGCAGTATTTTACAACATTCCTGGCATATCGGCCCCTACTTATCGGTGGGAACATTATATATGTCTATAACGTATCACAACCTAACCTAACCCATCTAGCCCGTCGCTGGTAATGTTTTACAGAATCCCGTTCGTGTCGTCCCGTACGTCTCGGCTGGGACATTATAAACGTCTACAGCGATATATATCCTAACTTAAGGCAGGCTAACATCTCGGATGCAGTATTTTACGCCATTCCTGGCGTATCGGCTCTACTTCTCGGGGGGAACATTATATTCGTCTATAACGTAATATAACCTCACCTAACAAATCTAGCCCCTCGCTGGTAATGTTTTACAGAATCCCGCTCGTTACGTCCCGTACATCTCGGTTGGAATATTATATACGTCTGTAGCGTTATATATCCTAACCTGAGGCAGGCTATCATCTCGGATGTAGTATTTTACAACATTCCTGGCGTATCGGCCCCTACTTCTCGGTGGGAACATTATATACGTCTATAACGGTTCACATACTAACCTAACCCATCTAGTCCCTCGCTGGTAATGTTTTTCAGAAACCCGTTCGTTTCGTCCCGTACGTCTCGGTTGGGACATTATAAACGTCTACAGCGATATATATCCGAACTTAAGGCAGGCTAACATCTCGGATGCAGTATTTTACCCCATTCCTGGCGTATAGGCTCTACTTCTCGGGGGGAACATTATATTCGTCTATAACGTAATAAAACCTAACCTATCACATCTAGCCCCTCGCTGGTAATGTTTTACAGAATCCCGTTCCTGTCGTAACGTACGTCTCGGTTGGGACATTATAAACGTCTACAGCGATATATATCCTAACGTAAGGCAGTCTAACATCTCGGTTGTAGTATTTTACAACATTCCTGTCGTATCGGCCCCTACTTCTCGGTGGGAACATTATATACGTCTATAACGGTTCACATACTAACCTAACCCATCTAGTCCCTCGCTGGTAATGTTTTACAGAAACCCGTTCGTGTCGTCCCGTACGTCTCGGTTGGGACATTATAAACGTCTACAGCGATATATATCCTAACTTAAGGCAGGCTAACATCTCGGATGCAGTATTTTACGCCATTCCTGGCGTATCGGCTCTACTTCTCGGCGGGAACATTATATTCGTCTATAACGTAATAAAACCTAACCTATCACATCTAGCCCCTCGCTGGTAATGTTTTACAGAATCCCGTTCCTGTCGTCCCGTACGTCTCGGTTGGGACATTATAAACGTCTACAGCGATATATATCCTAACGTAAGGCAGTCTAACATCTCGGTTGTAGTATTTTACAACATTCCTGTCGTATCGGCCCCTACTTCTCGGTGGGAACATTATATAGGTCCATAACGTAATATAACCGAACCTAACACATCTAGCCCCTCGCTGGTAATGTGTTACAGAATCCCGTTCCTGTCGTCCCGTACGTCTCGGTTGGGACATTATAAACTTCTACAGCGATATATATCCTAACCTAAGGCAGGCCATCATCTCGGATGCGGTATTTTACAACATTCCTGGCATATCGGCCCCTACTTCTCGGTGGGAACATTATATACGTCTATAACGTATCACAACCTAATCTAACCCATCTAGCCCCTCGCTGGTAATGTTTTACAGAATCCCGTTCCTGTCGTCCCGTACGTCTCGGTTGGGACATTGTGTACGTCTACAGCGTTATATATCCTAACCTAAGGCAGCCTAACATCTCGGATGCAGTATTTTACGCCATTCCTGGCGTATCAGCCCTACTTCTCGGGGGGAACTTTATATTCGTCTATAACGTAATATAACCTAACCTAACACATCTAGCCCCTGGCTGGTAATGTTTTACAGAATCCCGTTCGTGTCGTCCCGTACATCTCGGTTGGGATATTATATACGTCTATAGCGTTATATATCCTAACCTAAGGCAGGCTATCATCTGGGATGTAGAATTTTACAACATTCCTGGCGTATCGGCCCCTACTTCTCGGTGGGAACATTATATAGGTCTATAACGTAATATAACCTCACCTAACAAATCTAGCCCCTCGCTGGTAATGTTTTACAGATTCCCGTTCGTGTCGTCCCGTACATCTCGGTTGGAATATTATATACGTCTATAGCGTTATATATCCTAACTTAAGGCAGGCTATCATCTCGGATGCAGTATTTTACGCCATTCCTGGCGTATCGGCTCTACTTCTCGGTGGGAACATTGTACACGTCTATAACGTAACATAACCTAACCTAACCCATCTATCCCCTCGCTGGTAATATTTTACAGAATCGCGTTCGTGTCGTCCCGTACGTCTCGGCTGGGACATTATATACGTCTACAGCGTTATATATCCTAACTTAAGGCAGGCTATCATCTCGGATGCAGTATTTTACGCCATTCCTGGCGTATCGGCTCTACTTCTCGGTGGGAACATTGTACACGTCTATAACGTAACATAACCTAACCTAACCCATCTATCCCCTCGCTGGTAATATTTTACAGAATCGCGTTCGTGTCATTCCGTACGTCTCGACTGGGATATTATATACGTCTAAAGCGTTATATATCCTAACCTAAGGCAGGCCATCATCTCGGATGCAGTATTTTACGCCATTCCTGGCGTATCGGCTCTACTTCTCGGTGGCAACATTGTACACGTCTATAACGTAACATAACCTAACCTAACCCATCTAGCCCCTCGCCGGTAATATTTTACAGAATCGCGTTCGTGTCATTCCGTACGTCTCGACTGGGATATTATATACGTCTATAGCGTTATATATCCTAACCTAAGGCAGGCCATCATCTCGGATGCGGTATTTTACAACATTCCTGGCATATCGGCCCCTACTTATCGGTGGGAACATTATATATGTCTATAACGTATCACAACCTAACCTAACCCATCTAGCCCCTCGCTGGTAATGTTTTACAGAATCCCGTTCCTGTCGTCCCGTACGTCTCGGTTGGGACATTATAAACATCTACAGCGATATATATCCTAACGTAAGGCAGTCTAACATCTCGGTTGTAGTATTTTACAACATTCCTGTCGTATCGGCCCCTACTTCTCGGTGGGAACATTATATAGGTCTATAACGTAATATAACCGAACCTAACACATCTAGCCCCTCGCTGGTAATGTGTTACAGAATCCCGTTCCTGTCGCCCCGTACGTCTCGGTTGGGACATTATAAACTTCTACAGCGATATATATCCTAACCTAAGGCAGGCCATCATCTCGGATGCGGTATTTTACAACACTCCTGGCATATCGGCCCCTACTTCTCGGAGGGAACATTATATACGTCTATAACGTATCACAACCTAATCTAACCCATCTAGCCCCTCGCTGGTAATGTTTTACAGAATCCCGTTCCTGTCGTCCCGTACGTCTCGGTTGGGACATTACAAACTTCTACAGTGATATATATCCTAACCTAAGGAAGGCTATCATCTCGGATGCAGTATTTTATAACATGCCTGGCGTATCGGCCCCTACATCTCGGTGGGAACATTATATACGTCTATAACGTATCACAACCTAACCTAACCCGTCCAGCCCCTCGCTGGTAATGTTTTACAGAATCCCGTTCGTGTCGTCCCGTACATCTCGGTTGGGATATTATATACGTCTATAGCGTTATATATCCTAACCTAAGGCAGGCTATCATCTCGGATGTAGAATTTAACAACATTCCTGGCGTATCGGCCCCTACTTCTCGGTGGGAACATTATATAGGTCTATAACGTAATATAACCGAACCTAACAAATCTAGCCCCTCGCTGGTAATGTTTTACAGAATCCCGCTCGTTACGTCCCGTACATCTCGGTTGGAATATTATATACGTCTATAGCGTTATATATCCTAACCTGAGGCAGGCTATAATCTCGGATGTAGTATTTTACAACATTCCTGGCGTATCGGCCCCTACTTCTCGGTGGGAACATTATATACGTCTATAACGGTTCACATACTAACCTAACCCATCTAGCCCCTCGCTGGTAATGTTTTACAGAATCCCGTTCGTGTCGTCCCGTACGTCTCGGTTGGGACATCATAAACGTCTACAGCGATATATATCCTAACTTAAGGCAGGCTAACATCTCGGATGCAGTATTTTACGCCATTCCTGGCGTATCGGCTCTACTTCTCGGGGGGAACATTATATTCGTCTATAACGTAATAAAACCTATCCTATCACATCTAGCCCCTCGCTGGTAATGTTTTACAGAATTCCGTTCCCGTCGTCCCATACGTCTCGGTTGGGACATTATAAACGTCGACAGCGATATATATCCTAACGTAAGGCAGGCTAACATCTCGGATGTAGTATTTTACAACATTCCTGGCGTATCGGCCTCTACTTCTCGGGGGGTACATTATATTCGTCTATAACGTAATATAACCTAACCTAACACATCTAGACCCTCGCTGGTAATGTTTTACAGAATCCCGTTCGTGTCGTCCCGTACATCTCGGTTGGAATATTATATACGTCTATAGCGTTATAGATCCTAATATAAGGCAGGTTATCATCTCGGATGCAGTATTTTACAACAATCCTGGCATATCGGCCCCTACTTATCGGTGGGAACATTATATATGTCTATAACGTATCACAACCTAACCTAACCCACCTAGCCCGTCGCTGGTAATGTTTTACAGAATCCCGTTCGTGTCGTCCCGTACATCTCGGTTGGGATATTATATACGTCTATAGCGTTATATATCCTAATCTAAGGCAGGCTATCATCTCGGATGCAGTATTTTACAACATTCCTGGCATATCGGCCCCTAATTATCGGTGGGAACATTATATACGTCTATAACGTATCACAACCTAACCTAACCCGTCCAGCCCCTCGCTGGTAATGTTTTACTGAATCCCGTTCGTGCCGTCCCGTACGTCTCGGTTGGGACATTGTGTACGTCTACAGCGTTATATGTCCTAACATAAGGCAGCCTAACATCTCGGATGCAGTATTATACGCCATTCCTGGCGTATCGGCTCTACTTCTCGGGGGAAACATTATATTCGTCTATAACGTAATATAACCTAACCTAACACATCTAGCCCCTCGCTGGTAATGTTTAACAGAATCCCGTTCGTGTCGTCCCGTACGTCTCGGTTGGGACATTATATACGGCTACAGCGTTATATATCCTAACTTAAGGCAGGCTATCATCTCGGATGCAGTATTTTACGCCATTCCTGGCGTATCGGCTCTACTTCTCGGTGGGAACATTGTACACGTCTATAACGTAACATAACCTAACCTAACCCATCTAGCCCCTCGCTGGTAATATTTTACAGAATCGCGTTCGTGTCATTCCGTACGTCTCGACTGGGATATTATATACGTCTATAGCGTTATATATCCTAACCTAAGGCAGGCCATCATCTCGGATGCAATATTTTACAACATTCCTGGCATATCGGCCGCTACATCTCGGTGGGAACATTGTATATGTCTATAACGTATCACAACCTAACCTAACCCATCTAGCCCCTCGCTGGTAATGTTTTACAGAATCCCGTTCCTGTCGTCCCGTACGTCTCGGTTGGGACATTATAAACTTCTACAGCGATATATATCCTAACCTAAGGCAGGCCATCATCTCGGATGCGGTATTTTACAACATTCCTGGCATATCGGCCCCTACTTCTCGGTGGGAACATTATATACGTCTATAACGTATCACAACCTAATCTAACCCATCTAGCCCCTCGCTGGTAATGTTTTACAGAATCCCGTTCCTGTCGTCCCGTACGTCTCGGTTGGGACATTATAATCTTCTACAGTGATATATATCCTAACCTAAGGCAGCCTAACATCTCCGATGCAGTATTTTACGCCATTCCTGGCGTATCGGCCCTACTTCTCGGGGGGAACATTATATTCGTCTATAACGTAATATAACCTAACCTAACACATCTAGCCTCTCGCTGGTAATGTTTTACAGAATCCCGTTCGTGTCGTCCCGTACATCTCGGTTGGGATATTATATACGTCCATAGCGTTATATATCCTAACCTAAGGCAGGCTATCATCTCGGATGTAGAATTTAACAACATTCCTGGCGTATCGGCCCCTACGTCTCGGTGGGAACATTATATAGGTCTATAACGTAATATAACCTCACCTAACAAATCTAGCCCCTCGCTGGTAATGTTTTACAGAATCCCGCTCGTTACGTCCCGTACATCTCGGTTGGAATATTATATACGTCTATAGCGTTATATATCCTAACCTGAGGCAGGCTATCATCTCGGATGTAGTATTTTACAACATTCCTGGCGTATCGGCCCCTACTTCTCGGTGGGAACATTATATACGTCTATAACGGTTCACATACTAACCTAACCCATCTAGCCCCTCGCTGGTAATGTTTTACAGAATCCCGTTCGTGTCGTCCCGTACGTCTCGGTTGGGACATTATAAACGTCTACAGCGATATATATCCTAACTTAAGGCAGGCTAACATCTCGGATGCAGTATTTTACGCCATTCCTGGCGTATCGGCTCTACTTCTCGGGGGGAACATTATATTCGTCTATAACGTAATAAAACCTATCCCATCACATCTAGCCCCTCGCTGGTAATGTTTTACAGAATCCCGTTCGTGTAGTCCCGTACATCTCGGTTGGGATATTATATACGTCTATAGCGTTATATATCCTAACCTAAGGCAGGCTATCATCTCGGATGTAGAATTTAACAACATTCCTGGCGTATCGGCCCCTACTTCTCGGTGGGAACATTATATAGGTCTATAACGTAATATAACCTCACCTAACAAATCTAGCCCCTCGCTGGTAATGTTTTACAGAATCCCGTTCGTGTAGTCCCGTACATCTCGGTTGGGATATTATATACGTCTATAGCGTTATAGATCCTAATATAAGGCAGGTTATCATCTCGGATGCAGTATTTTACAACAATCCTGGCATATCGGCCCCTACTTATCGGTGGGAACATTATATATGTCTATAACGTATCACAACCTAACCTAACCCACCTAGCCCGTCGCTGGTAATGTTTTACAGAATCCCGTTCGTGTCGTCCCGTACATCTCGGTTGGGATATTATATACGTCTATAGCGTTATATATCCTAATCTAAGGCAGGCTATTATCTCGGATGCAGTATTTTACAACATTCCTGGCATATCGGCCCCTAATTATCGGTGGGAACATTATATACGTCTATAACGTATCACAACCTAACCTAACCCGTCCAGCCCCTCGCTGGTAATGTTTTACTGAATCCCGTTCGTGCCGTCCCGTACGTCTCGGTTGGGACATTGTGTACGTCTACAGCGTTATATGTCCTAACATAAGGCAGCCTAGCATCTCGGATGCAGTATTATACGCCATTCCAGGCGTATCGGCTCTACTTCTCGGGGGAAACATTATATTCGTCTATAACGTAATATAACCTAACCTAACACATCTAGCCCCTCGCTGGTAATGTTTAACAGAATCCCGTTCGTGTCGTCCCGTACGTCTCGGTTGGGACATTATATACGGCTACAGCGTTATATATCCTAACTTAAGGCAGGCTATCATCTCGGATGCAGTATTTTACGCCATTCCTGGCGTATCGGCTCTACTTCTCGGTGGGAACATTGTACACGTCTATAACGTAACATAACCTAACCTAACCCATCTAGCCCCTCGCTGGTAATATTTTACAGAATCGCGTTCGTGTCATTCCGTACGTCTCGACTGGGATATTATATACGTCTATAGCGTTATATATCCTAACCTAAGGCAGGCCATCATCTCGGATGCAATATTTTACAACATTCCTGGCATATCGGCCGCTACATCTCGGTGGGAACATTGTATATGTCTATAACGTATCACAACCTAACCTAACCCATCTAGCCCCTCGCTGGTAATGTTTTACAGAATCCCGTTCCTGTCGTCCCGTACGTCTCGGTTGGGACATTATAAACTTCTACAGCGATATATATCCTAACCTAAGGCAGGCCATCATCTCGGATGCGGTATTTTACAACATTCCTGGCATATCGGCCCCTACTTCTCGGTGGGAACATTATATACGTCTATAACGTATCACAACCTAATCTAACCCATCTAGCCCCTCGCTGGTAATGTTTTACAGAATCCCGTTCCTGTCGTCCCGTACGTCTCGGTTGGGACATTATAATCTTCTACAGTGATATATATCCTAACCTAAGGCAGCCTAACATCTCCGATGCAGTATTTTACGCCATTCCTGGCGTATCGGCCCTACTTCTCGGGGGGAACATTATATTCGTCTATAACGTAATATAACCTAACCTAACACATCTAGCCTCTCGCTGGTAATGTTTTACAGAATCCCGTTCGTGTCGTCCCGTACATCTCGGTTGGGATATTATATACGTCCATAGCGTTATATATCCTAACCTAAGGCAGGCTATCATCTCGGATGTAGAATTTAACAACATTCCTGGCGTATCGGCCCCTACGTCTCGGTGGGAACATTATATAGGTCTATAACGTAATATAACCTCACCTAACAAATCTAGCACCTCGCTGGTAATGTTTTACAGAATCCCGCTCGTTACGTCCCGTACATCTCGGTTGGAATATTATATACGTCTATAGCGTTATATATCCTAACCTGAGGCAGGCTATCATCTCGGATGTAGTATTTTACAACATTCCTGGCGTATCGGCCCCTACTTCTCGGTGGGAACATTATATACGTCTATAACGGTTCACATACTAACCTAACCCATCTAGCCCCTCGCTGGTAATGTTTTACAGAATCCCGTTCGTGTCGTCCCGTACGTCTCGGTTGGGACATTATAAACGTCTACAGCGATATATATCCTAACTTAAGGCAGGCTAACATCTCGGATGCAGTATTTTACGCCATTCCTGGCGTATCGGCTCTACTTCTCGGGGGGAACATTATATTCGTCTATAACGTAATAAAACCTATCCTATCACATCTAGCCCCTCGCTGGTAATGTTTTACAGAATCCCGTTCGTGTAGTCCCGTACATCTCGGTTGGGATATTATATACGTCTATAGCGTTATATATCCTAACCTAAGGCAGGCTATCATCTCGGATGTAGAATTTAACAACATTCCTGGCGTATCGGCCCCTACTTCTCGGTGGGAACATTATATAGGTCTATAACGTAATATAACCTCACCTAACAAATCTAGCCCCTCGCTGGTAATGTTTTACAGAATCCCGTTCGTGTAGTCCCGTACATCTCGGTTGGGATATTATAAACGTCTATAGCGTTATGTATCCTAATCTAAGGCAGGCTATCATCTCGGATGCAGTATTTTACAACATTCCTTGCATATCGGCCCCTAATTATCGGTGGGAACATTATATATGTCTATAACGTATCACAACCTAACCTAACCCATCTAGCCCCTCGCTGGTAATGTTTTACAGAATCCCGTTCGTGACGTCCCGTACATCTCGGTTCGGATATTATATACGTCTATAGCGTTATATATCCTAATCTAAGGCAGGCTATCATCTCGGATGCAGTATTTTACAACATTCCTGGCATATCGGCCCCTACTTATCGGTGGGATCATTATGTATGTCTATAACGTATCACAACCTAACCTAACCCATCTAGCCCCTCGCGGGTAATGTTTTACAGAATCCCGTTCCTGTCGTCCCGTACGTCTCGGTTGGGACATTATAAACATCTACAGCGATATATATCCCAACCTAAGGCAGTCTAACATCTCGGTTGTAGTATTTTACAACATTCCTGTCGTATCGGCCCCTACTTCTCGGTGGGAACATTATATAGGTCTATAACGTAATATAACCGAACCTAACACATCTAGCCCCTCGCTGGTAATGTGTTACAGAATCCCGTTCCTGTCGTCCCGTACGTCTCGGTTGGGACATTACAAACTTCTACAGTGATATATATCCTAACCTAAGGAAGGCTATCATCTCGGATGCAGTATTTTACAACATGCCTGGCGTATCGGCCCCTACATCTCGGTGGGAACATTATATACGTCTATAACGTATCACAACCTAACCTAACCCGTCCAGCCCCTCGCTGGTAATGTTTTACAGAATCCCGTTCGTGCCGTCCCGTACGTCTCGGTTATGACATTGTGTACGTCTACAGCGTTATATATCCTAACCTAAGGCAGCCTAACATCTCGGATGCAGTATTATACGCCATTCCTGGCGTATCGGCTCTACTTCTCGGGGGAAACATTATATTCGTCTATAACGTAATATAACCTAACCTAACACATCTACCCCGTCGCTGGTAATGTTTTACAGAATCCCCTTCGTGTCGTCCCGTACATCTCGGTTGGGATATTATAAACGTCTATAGCGTTATATATCCTAACCTAAGGCAGGCTATCATCTCGGATGCAGTATTTTACAACATTCCTGGCATATCGGCCCCTACTTATCGGTGGGAACATTATATACGTCTATAACGTATCACAACCTAACCTAACCCATCTAGCCCCTCGCTGGTAATGTTTTACAGAATCCCGTTCCTGTCGTCCCGTACGTCTCGGTTGGGACATTATAAACGTTTACAGCGATATATATCCTAACGTAAGGCAGTCTAACATCTCGGTTGTAGTATTTTACAACATTCCTGTCGTATCGGCCCCTACTTCTCGGTGGGAACATTATATAGGTCTATAACGTAATATAACCTCACCTAACAAATCTAGCCCCTCGCTGGTAATGTTTTACAGAATCCCGTTCGTGTAGTCCCGTACATCTCGGTTGGGATATTATATACGTCTATAGCGTTATAGATCCTAATATAAGGCAGGTTATCATCTCGGATGCAGTATTTTACAACAATCCTGGCATATCGGCCCCTACTTATCGGTGGGAACATTATATATGTCTATAACGTATCACAACCTAACCTAACCCACCTAGCCCGTCGCTGGTAATGTTTTACAGAATCCCGTTCGTGTCGTCCCGTACATCTCGGTTGGGATATTATATACGTCTATAGCGTTATATATCCTAATCTAAGGCAGGCTATCATCTCGGATGCAGTATTTTACAACATTCCTGGCATATCGGCCCCTAATTATCGGTGGGAACATTATATACGTCTATAACGTATCACAACCTAACCTAACCCGTCCAGCCCCTCGCTGGTAATGTTTTACTGAATCCCGTTCGTGCCGTCCCGTACGTCTCGGTTGGGACATTGTGTACGTCTACAGCGTTATATGTCCTAACATAAGGCAGCCTAGCATCTCGGATGCAGTATTATACGCCATTCCAGGCGTATCGGCTCTACTTCTCGGGGGAAACATTATATTCGTCTATAACGTAATATAACCTAACCTAACACATCTAGCCCCTCGCTGGTAATGTTTAACAGAATCCCGTTCGTGTCGTCCCGTACGTCTCGGTTGGGACATTATATACGGCTACAGCGTTATATATCCTAACTTAAGGCAGGCTATCATCTCGGATGCAGTATTTTACGCCATTCCTGGCGTATCGGCTCTACTTCTCGGTGGGAACATTGTACACGTCTATAACGTAACATAACCTAACCTAACCCATCTAGCCCCTCGCTGGTAATATTTTACAGAATCGCGTTCGTGTCATTCCGTACGTCTCGACTGGGATATTATATACGTCTATAGCGTTATATATCCTAACCTAAGGCAGGCCATCATCTCGGATGCAATATTTTACAACATTCCTGGCATATCGGCCGCTACATCTCGGTGGGAACATTGTATATGTCTATAACGTATCACAACCTAACCTAACCCATCTAGCCCCTCGCTGGTAATGTTTTACAGAATCCCGTTCCTGTCGTCCCGTACGTCTCGGTTGGGACATTATAAACTTCTACAGCGATATATATCCTAACCTAAGGCAGGCCATCATCTCGGATGCGGTATTTTACAACATTCCTGGCATATCGGCCCCTACTTCTCGGTGGGAACATTATATACGTCTATAACGTATCACAACCTAATCTAACCCATCTAGCCCCTCGCTGGTAATGTTTTACAGAATCCCGTTCCTGTCGTCCCGTACGTCTCGGTTGGGACATTATAATCTTCTACAGTGATATATATCCTAACCTAAGGCAGCCTAACATCTCGGATGCAGTATTTTACGCCATTCCTGGCGTATCGGCCCTACTTCTCGGGGGGAACATTATATTCGTCTATAACGTAATATAACCTAACCTAACACATCTAGCCTCTCGCTGGTAATGTTTTACAGAATCCCGTTCGTGTCGTCCCGTACATCTCGGTTGGGATATTATATACGTCCATAGCGTTATATATCCTAACCTAAGGCAGGCTATCATCTCGGATGTAGAATTTAACAACATTCCTGGCGTATCGGCCCCTACGTCTCGGTGGGAACATTATATAGGTCTATAACGTAATATAACCTCACCTAACAAATCTAGCACCTCGCTGGTAATGTTTTACAGAATCCCGCTCGTTACGTCCCGTACATCTCGGTTGGAATATTATATACGTCTATAGCGTTATAT
The DNA here is from genome assembly GCA_963969225.1 of Xylocopa violacea. Lineage (NCBI taxonomy): Eukaryota > Metazoa > Arthropoda > Insecta > Hymenoptera > Apidae > Xylocopa > Xylocopa violacea. Next base: position 85,763 of record CAXAJV010001131.1, read on the forward strand.
ATCCTAACCTGAGGCAGGCTATCATCTCGGATGTAGTATTTTACAACATTCCTGGCGTATCGGCCCCTACTTCTCGGTGGGAACATTATATACGTCTATAACGTAATATAACCTCACCTAACAAATCTAGCCCCTCGCTGGTAATGTTTTACAGAATCCCGTTCGTGTAGTCCCGTACATCTCGGTTGGGATATTATAAACGTCTATAGCGTTATATATCCTAATCTAAGGCAGGCTATCATCTCGGATGCAGTATTTTACAACATTCCTTGCATATCGGCCCCTAATTATCGGTGGGAACATTATATATGTCTATAACGTATCACAACCTAACCTAACCCATCTAGCCCCTCGCTGGTAATGTTTTACAGAATCCCGTTCGTGACGTCCCGTACATCTCGGTTCGGATATTATATACGTCTATAGCGTTATATATCCTAATCTAAGGCAGGCTATCATCTCGGATGCAGTATTTTACAACATTCCTGGCATATCGGCCCCTACTTATCGGTGGGATCATTATGTATGTCTATAACGTATCACAACCTAACCTAACCCATCTAGCCCCTCGCGGGTAATGTTTTACAGAATCCCGTTCCTGTCGTCCCGTACGTCTCGGTTGGGACATTATAAACATCTACAGCGATATATATCCCAACCTAAGGCAGTCTAACATCTCGGTTGTAGTATTTTACAACATTCCTGTCGTATCGGCCCCTACTTCTCGGTGGGAACATTATATAGGTCTATAACGTAATATAACCGAACCTAACACATCTAGCCCCTCGCTGGTAATGTGTTACAGAATCCCGTTCCTGTCGTCCCGTACGTCTCGGTTGGGACATTACAAACTTCTACAGTGATATATATCCTAACCTAAGGAAGGCTATCATCTCGGATGCAGTATTTTACAACATGCCTGGCGTATCGGCCCCTACATCTCGGTGGGAACATTATATACGTCTATAACGTATCACAACCTAACCTAACCCGTCCAGCCCCTCGCTGGTAATGTTTTACAGAATCCCGTTCGTGCCGTCCCGTACGTCTCGGTTATGACATTGTGTACGTCTACAGCGTTATATATCCTAACCTAAGGCAGCCTAACATCTCGGATGCAGTATTATACGCCATTCCTGGCGTATCGGCTCTACTTCTCGGGGGAAACATTATATTCGTCTATAACGTAATATAACCTAACCTAACACATCTACCCCGTCGCTGGTAATGTTTTACAGAATCCCCTTCGTGTCGTCCCGTACATCTCGGTTGGGATATTATAAACGTCTATAGCGTTATATATCCTAACCTAAGGCAGGCTATCATCTCGGATGCAGTATTTTACAACATTCCTGGCATATCGGCCCCTACTTATCGGTGGGAACATTATATACGTCTATAACGTATCACAACCTAACCTAACCCATCTAGCCCCTCGCTGGTAATGTTTTACAGAATCCCGTTCCTGTCGTCCCGTACGTCTCGGTTGGGACATTATAAACGTTTACAGCGATATATATCCTAACGTAAGGCAGTCTAACATCTCGGTTGTAGTATTTTACAACATTCCTGTCGTATCGGCCCCTACTTCTCGGTGGGAACATTATATAGGTCTATAACGTAATATAACCGAACCTAACACATCTAGCCCCTCGGTGGTAATGTGTTACAGAATCCCGTTCCTGTCGTCCCGTACGTCTCGGTTGGTACATTATAAACTTCTACAGCGATATATATCCTAACCTAAGGCAGGCCATCATCTCGGATGCGGTATTTTACAACACTCCTGGCATATCGGCCCCTACTTCTCGGAGGGAACATTATATACGTCTATAACGTATCACAACCTATTCTAACCCATCTAGCCCCTCGCTGGTAATGTTTTACAGAATCCCGTTCCTGTCGTCCCGTACGTCTCGGTTGGGACATTATAATCTTCTACAGTGATATATATCCTAACCTAAGGCAGGCTATCATCTCGGATGCAGTGTTTTACAACATGCCTGGCGTATCGGCCCCTACATCGCGGTGGGAACATTATATACGTCTATAACGTATCACAACTTAACCTAACCCGTCCAGCCCCTCGCTGGTAATGTTTTACAGAATCCCGTTCGTGTCGTCCCGTACGTCTCGGTTGGGACATTATAAACGTCTACAGCGATATATATCCTAACGTAAGGCAGGCTAACATCTCGGATGTAGTATTTTACAACATTCCTGGCGTATCGGCCTCTACTTCTCGGGGGAACATTATATTCGTCTATAACGTAATATAACCTAACCTAACACATCTAGACCCTCGCTGGTAATGTTTTACAGAAACCCGTTCGTGTCGTCCCGTACATCTCGGTTGGAATATTATATACGTCTATAGCGTTATAGATCCTAATATAAGGCAGGCTATCATCTCGGATGCAGTATTTTACAACATTCCTCGCATATCGGCCCCTACTTATCGGTGGGAATATTATATATGTCTGTAACGTATCACAACCTAACCTAACCCACCTAGCCCGTCGCTGGTAATGTTTTACAGAATCCCGTTCGTGTCGTCCCGTACATCTCGGTTGGGATATTATATACGTCTATAGCGTTATATATCCTAATCTAAGGCAGGCTATCATTTCGGATGCAGTATTTTACAACATTCCTAGCATATCGGCCCCTAATTATCGGTGGGAACATTATATATGTCTATAACGTATCACAACCTAACCTAACCCATCTAGCCCCTCGCTGGTAATGTTTTACAGAATCCCGTTCGTGACGTCCCGTACATCTCGGTTGGGATATTATATACGTCTATAGCGTTATATATCCTTATCTAAGACAGGCTATCATCTCGGATGCAGTATTTTACAACATTCCTGGCATATCGGCCCCTACTTCTCGGTGGGAACATTATATAGGTCTATAACGTAATATAACCGAACCTAACACATCTAGCCCCTCGCTGGTAATGTGTTACAGAATCCCGTTCCTGTCGTCCCGTACGTCTCGGTTGGGACATTATAAACTTCTACAGCGATATATATCCTAACCTAAGGCAGGCCATCATCTCGGATGCGGTATCTTACAACATTCCTGGCATATCGGCCCCCTACTTCTCGGTGGGAACATTATATACGTCTATAACGTATCACAACCTAACCTAACCCATCTAGCCCCTCGCTGGTAATATTTTACAGAATCGCGTTCGTGTCATTCCGTACGTCTCGACTGGGATATTATATACGTCTATAGCGTTATATATCCTAACCTAAGGCAGGCCATCATCTCGGATGCAATATTTTACAACATTCCTGGCATATCGGCCGCTACATCTCGGTGGGAACATTGTATATGTCTATAACGTATCACAACCTAACCTAACCCATCTAGCCCCTCGCTAGTAATGTTTTACAGAATCCCGTTCCTGTCGTCCCGTACGTCTCGGTTGGGACATTACAAACTTCTACAGTGATATATATCCTAACCTAAGGAAGGCTATCATCTCGGATGCAGTATTTTACAACATGCCTGGCGTATCGGCCCCTACATCTCGGTGGGAACATTATATACGTCTATAACGTATCACAACCTAACCTAACCCGTCCAGCCCCTCGCTGGTAATGTTTTACAGAATCCCGTTCGTGCCGTCCCGTACGTCTCGGTTATGACATTGTGTACGTCTACAGCGTTATATATCCTAACCTAAGGCAGCCTAACATCTCGGATGCAGTATTATACGCCATTCCTGGCGTATCGGCTCTACTTCTCGGGGGAAACATTATATTCGTCTATAACGTAATATAACCTAACCTAACACATCTAGCCCGTCGCTGGTAATGTTTTACAGAATCCCCTTCGTGTCGTCCCGTACATCTCGGTTGGGATATTATAAACGTCTATAGCGTTATATATCCTAACCTAAGGCAGGCTATCATCTCGGATGCAGTATTTTACAACATTCCTGGCATATCGGCCCCTACTTATCGGTGGGAACATTATATACGTCTATAACGTATCACAACCTAACCTAACCCATCTAGCCCCTCGCTGGTAATGTTTTACAGAATCCCGTTCCTGTCGTCCCGTACGTCTCGGTTGGGACATTATAAACGTTTACAGCGATATATATCCTAACGTAAGGCAGTCTAACATCTCGGTTGTAGTATTTTACAACATTCCTGTCGTATCGGCCCCTACTTCTCGGTGGGAACATTATATAGGTCTATAACGTAATATAACCGAACCTAACACATCTAGCCCCTCGGTGGTAATGTGTTACAGAATCCCGTTCCTGTCGTCCCGTACGTCTCGGTTGGTACATTATAAACTTCTACAGCGATATATATCCTAACCTAAGGCAGGCCATCATCTCGGATGCGGTATTTTACAACACTCCTGGCATATCGGCCCCTACTTCTCGGAGGGAACATTATATACGTCTATAACGTATCACAACCTAATCTAACCCATCTAGCCCCTCGCTGGTAATGTTTTACAGAATCCCGTTCCTGTCGTCCCGTACGTCTCGGTTGGGACATTATAATCTTCTACAGTGATATATATCCTAACCTAAGGCAGGCTATCATCTCGGATGCAGTGTTTTACAACATGCCTGGCGTATCGGCCCCTACATCGCGGTGGGAACATTATATACGTCTATAACGTATCACAACTTAACCTAACCCGTCCAGCCCCTCGCTGGTAATGTTTTACAGAATCCCGTTCGTGTCGTCCCGTACGTCTCGGTTGGGACATTATAAACGTCTACAGCGATATATATCCTAACGTAAGGCAGGCTAACATCTCGGATGTAGTATTTTACAACATTCCTGGCGTATCGGCCTCTACTTCTCGGGGGAACATTATATTCGTCTATAACGTAATATAACCTAACCTAACACATCTAGACCCTCGCTGGTAATGTTTTACAGAAACCCGTTCGTGTCGTCCCGTACATCTCGGTTGGAATATTATATACGTCTATAGCGTTATAGATCCTAATATAAGGCAGGCTATCATCTCGGATGCAGTATTTTACAACATTCCTCGCATATCGGCCCCTACTTATCGGTGGGAATATTATATATGTCTATAACGTATCACAACCTAACCTAACCCACCTAGCCCGTCGCTGGTAATGTTTTACAGAATCCCGTTCGTGTCGTCCCGTACATCTCGGTTGGGATATTATATACGTCTATAGCGTTATATATCCTAATCTAAGGCAGGCTATCATTTCGGATGCAGTATTTTACAACATTCCTAGCATATCGGCCCCTAATTATCGGTGGGAACATTATATATGTCTATAACGTATCACAACCTAACCTAACCCATCTAGCCCCTCGCTGGTAATGTTTTACAGAATCCCGTTCGTGACGTCCCGTACATCTCGGTTGGGATATTATATACGTCTATAGCGTTATATATCCTTATCTAAGACAGGCTATCATCTCGGATGCAGTATTTTACAACATTCCTGGCATATCGGCCCCTACTTCTCGGTGGGAACATTATATAGGTCTATAACGTAATATAACCGAACCTAACACATCTAGCCCCTCGCTGGTAATGTGTTACAGAATCCCGTTCCTGTCGTCCCGTACGTCTCGGTTGGGACATTATAAACTTCTACAGCGATATATATCCTAACCTAAGGCAGGCCATCATCTCGGATGCGGTATCTTACAACATTCCTGGCATATCGGCCCCCTACTTCTCGGTGGGAACATTATATACGTCTATAACGTATCACAACCTAACCTAACCCATCTAGCCCCTCGCTGGTAATATTTTACAGAATCGCGTTCGTGTCATTCCGTACGTCTCGACTGGGATATTATATACGTCTATAGCGTTATATATCCTAACCTAAGGCAGGCCATCATCTCGGATGCAATATTTTACAACATTCCTGGCATATCGGCCGCTACATCTCGGTGGGAACATTGTATATGTCTATAACGTATCACAACCTAACCTAACCCATCTAGCCCCTCGCTGGTAATGTTTTACAGAATCCCGTTCCTGTCGTCCCGTACGTCTCGGTTGGGACATTATAAACTTCTACAGCGATATATATCCTAACCTAAGGCAGGCCATCATCTCGGATGCGGTATTTTACAACATTCCTGGCATATCGGCCCCTACTTCTCGGTGGGAACATTATATACGTCTATAACGTATCACAACCTAATCTAACCCATCTAGCCCCTCGCTGGTAATGTTTTACAGAATCCCGTTCCTGTCGTCCCGTACGTCTCGGTTGGGACATTATAATCTTCTACAGTGATATATATCCTAACCTAAGGCAGCCTAACATCTCGGATGCAGTATTTTACGCCATTCCTGGCGTATCGGCCCTACTTCTCGGGGGGAACATTATATTCGTCTATAACGTAAAATAACCTAACCTAACACATCTAGCCTCTCGCTGGTAATGTTTTACAGAATCCCGTTCGTGTCGTCCCGTACATCTCGGTTGGGATATTATATACGTCCATAGCGTTATATATCCTAACCTAAGGCAGGCTATCATCTCGGATGTAGAATTTAACAACATTCCTGGCGTATCGGCCCCTACGTCTCGGTGGGAACATTATATAGGTCTATAACGTAATATAACCTCACCTAACAAATCTAGCCCCTCGCTGGTAATGTTTTACAGAATCCCGCTCGTTACGTCCCGTACATCTCGGTTGGAATATTATATACGTCTATAGCGTTATATATCCTAACCTGAGGCAGGCTATCATCTCGGATGTAGTATTTTACAACATTCCTGGCGTATCGGCCCCTACTTCTCGGTGGGAACATTATATACGTCTATAACGGTTCACATACTAACCTAACCCATCTAGCCCCTCGCTGGTAATGTTTTACAGAATCCCGTTCGTGTCGTCCCGTACGTCTCGGTTGGGACATTATAAACGTCTACAGCGATATATATCCTAACTTAAGGCAGGCTAACATCTCGGATGCAGTATTTTACGCCATTCCTGGCGTATCGGCCCCTACATCTCGGTGGGAACATTATATACGTCTATAACGTATCACAACCTAACCTAACCCGTCCAGCCCCTCGCTGGTAATGTTTTACAGAATCCCGTTCGTGCCGTCCCGTACGTCTCGGTTATGACATTGTGTACGTCTACAGCGTTATATATCCTAACCTAAGGCAGCCTAACATCTCGGATGCAGTATTATACGCCATTCCTGGCGTATCGGCTGTACTTCTCGGGGGAAACATTATATTCGTCTATAACGTAATATAACCTAACCTAACACATCTAGCCCGTCGCTGGTAATGTTTTACAGAATCCCCTTCGTGTCGTCCCGTACATCTCGGTTGGGATATTATAAACGTCTATAGCGTTATATATCCTAACCTAAGGCAGGCTATCATCTCGGATGCAGTATTTTACAACATTCCTGGCATATCGGCCCCTACTTATCGGTGGGAACATTATATACGTCTATAACGTATCACAACCTAACCTAACCCATCTAGCCCCTCGCTGGTAATGTTTTACAGAATCCCGTTCCTGTCGTCCCGTACGTCTCGGTTGGGACATTATAAACGTTTACAGCGATATATATCCTAACGTAAGGCAGTCTAACATCTCGGTTGTAGTATTTTACAACATTCCTGTCGTATCGGCCCCTACTTCTCGGTGGGAACATTATATAGGTCTATAACGTAATATAACCGAACCTAACACATCTAGCCCCTCGGTGGTAATGTGTTACAGAATCCCGTTCCTGTCGTCCCGTACGTCTCGGTTGGTACATTATAAACTTCTACAGCGATATATATCCTAACCTAAGGCAGGCCATCATCTCGGATGCGGTATTTTACAACACTCCTGGCATATCGGCCCCTACTTCTCGGAGGGAACATTATATACGTCTATAACGTATCACAACCTAATCTAACCCATCTAGCCCCTCGCTGGTAATGTTTTACAGAATCCCGTTCCTGTCGTCCCGTACGTCTCGGTTGGGACATTATAATCTTCTACAGTGATATATATCCTAACCTAAGGCAGGCTATCATCTCGGATGCAGTGTTTTACAACATGCCTGGCGTATCGGCCCCTACATCGCGGTGGGAACATTATATACGTCTATAACGTATCACAACTTAACCTAACCCGTCCAGCCCCTCGCTGGTAATGTTTTACAGAATCCCGTTCGTGTCGTCCCGTACGTCTCGGTTGGGACATTATAAACGTCTACAGCGATATATATCCTAACGTAAGGCAGGCTAACATCTCGGATGTAGTATTTTACAACATTCCTGGCGTATCGGCCTCTACTTCTCGGGGGAACATTATATTCGTCTATAACGTAATATAACCTAACCTAACACATCTAGACCCTCGCTGGTAATGTTTTACAGAAACCCGTTCGTGTCGTCCCGTACATCTCGGTTGGAATATTATATACGTCTATAGCGTTATAGATCCTAATATAAGGCAGGCTATCATCTCGGATGCAGTATTTTACAACATTCCTGGCATGTCGGCCCCTACTTATCGGTGGGAACATTATATATGTCTATAACGTATCACAACCTAACCTAACCCACCTAGCCCGTCGCTGGTAATGTTTTACAGAATCCCGTTCGTGTCGTCCCGTACATCTCGGTTGGGATATTATATACGTCTATAGCGTTATATATCCTAATCTAAGGCAGGCTATCCTTTCGGATGCAGTATTTTACAACATTCCTGGCATATCGGCCCCTAATTATCGGTGGGAACATTATATATGTCTATAACGTATCACAACCTAACCTAACCCATCGAGCCCCTCGCTGGTAATGTTTTACAGAATCCCGTTCGTGACGTCCCGTACATCTCGGTTGGGATATTATATACGTCTATAGCGTTATATATCCTTATCTAAGGCAGGCTATCATCTCGGATGCAGTATTTTACAACATTCCTGGCATATCGGCCCTTACTTATCGGTGTGAACATTATATATGTCTATAACGTATCACAACCTAACCTAACCCATCTAGCCCCTCGCTGGTAATGTTTTACAGAATCCCGTTCCTGTCGTCCCGTACGTCTCGTTTGGGACATTATAAACATCTACAGCGGTATATATCCTAACGTAAGGCAGTCTAACATCTCGGTTGTAGTATTTTACAACATTACTGTCGTATCGGCCCCTACTTCTCGGTGGGAACATTATATAGGTCTATAACGTAATATAACCGAACCTAACACATCTAGCCCCTCGGTGGTAATGTGTTACAGAATCCCGTTCCTGTCGTCCCGTACGTCTCGGTTGGTACATTATAAACTTCTACAGCGATATATATCCTAACCTAAGGCAGGCCATCATCTCGGATGCGGTATTTTACAACACTCCTGGCATATCGGCCCCTACTTCTCGGAGGGAACATTATATACGTCTATAACGTATCACAACCTAATCTAACCCATCTAGCCCCTCGCTGGTAATGTTTTACAGAATCCCGTTCCTGTCGTCCCGTACGTCTCGGTTGGGACATTATAATCTTCTACAGTGATATATATCCTAACCTAAGGCAGGCTATCATCTCGGATGCAGTGTTTTACAACATGCCTGGCGTATCGGCCCCTACATCGCGGTGGGAACATTATATACGTCTATAACGTATCACAACTTAACCTAACCCGTCCAGCCCCTCGCTGGTAATGTTTTACAGAATCCCGTTCGTGTCGTCCCGTACGTCTCGGTTGGGACATTATAAACGTCTACAGCGATATATATCCTAACGTAAGGCAGGCTAACATCTCGGATGTAGTATTTTACAACATTCCTGGCGTATCGGCCTCTACTTCTCGGGGGAACATTATATTCGTCTATAACGTAATATAACCTAACCTAACACATCTAGACCCTCGCTGGTAATGTTTTACAGAAACCCGTTCGTGTCGTCCCGTACATCTCGGTTGGAATATTATATACGTCTATAGCGTTATAGATCCTAATATAAGGCAGGCTATCATCTCGGATGCAGTATTTTACAACATTCCTCGCATATCGGCCCCTACTTATCGGTGGGAATATTATATATGTCTATAACGTATCACAACCTAACCTAACCCACCTAGCCCGTCGCTGGTAATGTTTTACAGAATCCCGTTCGTGTCGTCCCGTACATCTCGGTTGGGATGTTATATACGTCTATAGCGTTATATATCCTAATCTAAGGCAGGCTATCATTTCGGATGCAGTATTTTACAACATTCCTAGCATATCGGCCCCTAATTATCGGTGGGAACATTATATATGTCTATAACGTATCACAACCTAACCTAACCCATCTAGCCCCTCGCTGGTAATGTTTTACAGAATCCCGTTCGTGACGTCCCGTACATCTCGGTTGGGATATTATATACGTCTATAGCGTTATATATCCTTATCTAAGACAGGCTATCATCTCGGATGCAGTATTTTACAACATTCCTGGCATATCGGCCCCTACTTCTCGGTGGGAACATTATATAGGTCTATAACGTAATATAACCGAACCTAACACATCTAGCCCCTCGCTGGTAATGTGTTACAGAATCCCGTTCCTGTCGTCCCGTACGTCTCGGTTGGGACATTATAAACTTCTACAGCGATATATATCCTAACCTAAGGCAGGCCATCATCTCGGATGCGGTATCTTACAACATTCCTGGCATATCGGCCCCCTACTTCTCGGTGGGAACATTATATACGTCTATAACGTATCACAACCTAACCTAACCCATCTAGCCCCTCGCTGGTAATATTTTACAGAATCGCGTTCGTGTCATTCCGTACGTCTCGACTGGGATATTATATACGTCTATAGCGTTATATATCCTAACCTAAGGCAGGCCATCATCTCGGATGCAATATTTTACAACATTCCTGGCATATCGGCCGCTACATCTCGGTGGGAACATTGTATATGTCTATAACGTATCACAACCTAACCTAACCCATCTAGCCCCTCGCTGGTAATGTTTTACAGAATCCCGTTCCTGTCGTCCCGTACGTCTCGGTTGGGACATTATAAACTTCTACAGCGATATATATCCTAACCTAAGGCAGGCCATCATCTCGGATGCGGTATTTTACAACATTCCTGGCATATCGGCCCCTACTTCTCGGTGGGAACATTATATACGTCTATAACGTATCACAACCTAATCTAACCCATCTAGCCCCTCGCTGGTAATGTTTTACAGAATCCCGTTCCTGTCGTCCCGTACGTCTCGGTTGGGACATTATAATCTTCTACAGTGATATATATCCTAACCTAAGGCAGCCTAACATCTCGGATGCAGTATTTTACGCCATTCCTGGCGTATCGGCCCTACTTCTCGGGGGGAACATTATATTCGTCTATAACGTAAAATAACCTAACCTAACACATCTAGCCTCTCGCTGGTAATGTTTTACAGAATCCCGTTCGTGTCGTCCCGTACATCTCGGTTGGGATATTATATACGTCCATAGCGTTATATATCCTAACCTAAGGCAGGCTATCATCTCGGATGTAGAATTTAACAACATTCCTGGCGTATCGGCCCCTACGTCTCGGTGGGAACATTATATAGGTCTATAACGTAATATAACCTCACCTAACAAATCTAGCCCCTCGCTGGTAATGTTTTACAGAATCCCGCTCGTTACGTCCCGTACATCTCGGTTGGAATATTATATACGTCTATAGCGTTATATATCCTAACCTGAGGCAGGCTATCATCTCGGATGTAGTATTTTACAACATTCCTGGCGTATCGGCCCCTACTTCTCGGTGGGAACATTATATACGTCTATAACGGTTCACATACTAACCTAACCCATCTAGCCCCTCGCTGGTAATGTTTTACAGAATCCCGTTCGTGTCGTCCCGTACGTCTCGGTTGGGACATTATAAACGTCTACAGCGATATATATCCTAACTTAAGGCAGGCTAACATCTCGGATGCAGTATTTTACGCCATTCCTGGCGTATCGGCCCCTACATCTCGGTGGGAACATTATATACGTCTATAACGTATCACAACCTAACCTAACCCGTCCAGCCCCTCGCTGGTAATGTTTTACAGAATCCCGTTCGTGCCGTCCCGTACGTCTCGGTTATGACATAGTGTACGTCTACAGCGTTATATATCCTAACCTAAGGCAGCCTAACATCTCGGATGCAGTATTATACGCCATTCCTGGCGTATCGGCTGTACTTCTCGGGGGAAACATTATATTCGTCTATAACGTAATATAACCTAACCTAACACATCTAGCCCGTCGCTGGTAATGTTTTACAGAATCCCCTTCGTGTCGTCCCGTACATCTCGGTTGGGATATTATAAACGTCTATAGCGTTATATATCCTAACCTAAGGCAGGCTATCATCTCGGATGCAGTATTTTACAACATTCCTGGCATATCGGCCCCTACTTATCGGTGGGAACATTATATACGTCTATAACGTATCACAACCTAACCTAACCCATCTAGCCCCTCGCTGGTAATGTTTTACAGAATCCCGTTCCTGTCGTCCCGTACGTCTCGGTTGGGACATTATAAACGTTTACAGCGATATATATCCTAACGTAAGGCAGTCTAACATCTCGGTTGTAGTATTTTACAACATTCCTGTCGTATCGGCCCCTACTTCTCGGTGGGAACATTATATAGGTCTATAACGTAATATAACCGAACCTAACACATCTAGCCCCTCGGTGGTAATGTGTTACAGAATCCCGTTCCTGTCGTCCCGTACGTCTCGGTTGGTACATTATAAACTTCTACAGCGATATATATCCTAACCTAAGGCAGGCCATCATCTCGGATGCGGTATTTTACAACACTCCTGGCATATCGGCCCCTACTTCTCGGAGGGAACATTATATACGTCTATAACGTATCACAACCTAATCTAACCCATCTAGCCCCTCGCTGGTAATGTTTTACAGAATCCCGTTCCTGTCGTCCCGTACGTCTCGGTTGGGACATTATAATCTTCTACAGTGATATATATCCTAACCTAAGGCAGGCTATCATCTCGGATGCAGTGTTTTACAACATGCCTGGCGTATCGGCCCCTACATCGCGGTGGGAACATTATATACGTCTATAACGTATCACAACTTAACCTAACCCGTCCAGCCCCTCGCTGGTAATGTTTTACAGAATCCCGTTCGTGTCGTCCCGTACGTCTCGGTTGGGACATTATAAACGTCTACAGCGATATATATCCTAACGTAAGGCAGGCTAACATCTCGGATGTAGTATTTTACAACATTCCTGGCGTATCGGCCTCTACTTCTCGGGGGAACATTATATTCGTCTATAACGTAATATAACCTAACCTAACACATCTAGACCCTCGCTGGTAATGTTTTACAGAAACCCGTTCGTGTCGTCCCGTACATCTCGGTTGGAATATTATATACGTCTATAGCGTTATAGATCCTAATATAAGGCAGGCTATCATCTCGGATGCAGTATTTTACAACATTCCTGGCATGTCGGCCCCTACTTATCGGTGGGAACATTATATATGTCTATAACGTATCACAACCTAACCTAACCCACCTAGCCCGTCGCTGGTAATGTTTTACAGAATCCCGTTCGTGTCGTCCCGTACATCTCGGTTGGGATATTATATACGTCTATAGCGTTATATATCCTAATCTAAGGCAGGCTATCCTTTCGGATGCAGTATTTTACAACATTCCTGGCATATCGGCCCCTAATTATCGGTGGGAACATTATATATGTCTATAACGTATCACAACCTAACCTAACCCATCGAGCCCCTCGCTGGTAATGTTTTACAGAATCCCGTTCGTGACGTCCCGTACATCTCGGTTGGGATATTATATACGTCTATAGCGTTATATATCCTTATCTAAGGCAGGCTATCATCTCGGATGCAGTATTTTACAACATTCCTGGCATATCGGCCCTTACTTATCGGTGTGAACATTATATATGTCTATAACGTATCACAACCTAACCTAACCCATCTAGCCCCTCGCTGGTAATGTTTTACAGAATCCCGTTCCTGTCGTCCCGTACGTCTCGTTTGGGACATTATAAACATCTACAGCGGTATATATCCTAACGTAAGGCAGTCTAACATCTCGGTTGTAGTATTTTACAACATTACTATCGTATCGGCCCCTACTTCTCGGTGGGAACATTATATAGGTCTATAACGTAATATAACCGAACCTAACACATCTAGCCCCTCGCTGGTAATGTGTTACAGAATCCCGTTCCTGTCGTCCCGTACGTCTCGGTTGGGACATTATAAACTTCTACAGCGATATATATCCTAACCTAAGGCAGGCCATCATCTCGGATGCGGTATTTTACAACATTCCTGGCATATCGGCCCCCTACTTCTCGGTGGGAACATTATATACGTCTATAACGTATCACAACCTAACCTAACCCATCTAGCCCCTCGCTGGTAATGTTTTACAGAATCCCGTTCCTGTCGTCCCGTACGTCTCGGTTGGGACATTATAAACTTCTACAGCGATATATATCCTAACCTAAGGCAGGCCATCATCTCGGATGCGGTATTTTACAACATTCCTGGCATATCGGCCCCTACTTCTCGGTGGGAACATTATATACGTCTATAACGTATCACAACCTAATCTAACCCATCTAGCCCCTCGCTGGTAATGTTTTACAGAATCCCGTTCCTGTCGTCCCGTACGTCTCGGTTGGGACATTGTGTACGTCTACAGCGTTATATATCCTAACCTAAGGCAGGCTAACTTCTCGGATGCAGTATTTTACGCCATTCCTGGCGTATCGGCCCTACTTCTCGGGGGGAACATTATATTCGTCTATAACGTAATATAACCTAACCTAACACATCTAGCCCCTCGCTGGTAATGTTTTACAGAATCCCGTTCGTGTCGTCCCGTACATCTCGGTTGGGATATTATATACGTCTATAGCGTTATATATCCTAACCTAAGGCAGGCTATCATCTCGGATGTAGAATTTAACAACATTCCTGGCGTATCGGCCCCTACTTCTCGGTGGGAACATTATATAGGTCTATAACGTAATATAACCTCACCTAACAAATCTAGCCCCTCGCTGGTAATGTTTTACAGAATCCCGCACGTTACGTCCCGTACATCTCGGTTGGAATATTATATACGTCTATAGCGTTATATATCCTAACCTGAGGCAGGCTATCATCTCGGATGTAGTATTTTACAACATTCCTGGCGTATCGGCCCCTACTTCTCGGTGGGAACATTATATACGTCTATAACGGTTCACATACTAACCTAACCCATCTAGCCCCGCGCTGGTAATGTTTTACAGAATCCCGTTCGTGTCGTCCCGTACGTCTCGGTTGGGACATTATAAACGTCTACAGCGATATATATCCTAACTTAAGGCAGGCTAACATCTCGGATGCAGTATTTTACGCCATTCCTGGCGTATCGGCTCTACTTCTCGGGGGGAACATTATATTCGTCTATAACGTAATAAAACCTATCCTATCACATCTAGCCCCTCGCTGGTAATGTTTTACAGAATCCCGTTCCCGTCGTCCCATACGTCTCGGTTGGGACATTATAAACGTCTACAGCGATATATATCCTAACGTAAGGCAGGCTAACATCTCGGATGTAGTATTTTACAACATTCTTGGCGTATCGGCCTCTACGTCTCGGGGGGAACATTATATTCGTCTATAACGTAATATAACCTAACCTAACACATCTAGCCCCTCGCTGGTAATGTTTTACAGAATCCCGTTCGTGTAGTCCCGTACATCTCGGTTGGGATATTATATACGTCTATAGCGTTATATATCCTAACCTAAGGCAGGCTATCATCTCGGATGTAGAATTTAACAACATTCCTGGCGTAGCGGCCCCTACTTCTCGGTGGGAACATTATATAGGTCTATAACGTAATATAACCTCACCTAACAAATCTAGCCCCTCGCTGGTAATGTTTTACAGAATCCCGCTCGTTACGTCCCGTACATCTCGGTTGGAATATTATATACGTCTATAGCGTTATATATCCTAACCTGAGGCATGCTATCATCTCGGATGTAGTATTTTACAACATTCCTGGCGTATCGGCCCCTACTTCTCGGTGGGAACATTATATATGTCTATAACGTATCACAACCTAACCTAACCCACCTAGCCCGTCGCTGGTAATGTTTTACAGAATCCCCTTCGTGTCGTCCCGTACATCTCGGTTGGGATATTATAAACGTCTATAGCGTTATATATCCTAATCTAAGGCAGGCTATCATCTCGGATGCAGTATTTTACAACATTCCTTGCATATCGGCCCCTAATTATCGGTGGGAACATTATATATGTCTATAACGTATCACAACCTAACCTAACCCATCTAGCCCCTCGCTGGTAATGTTTTACAGAATCCCGTTCGTGTCGTCCCGTACATCTCGGTTGGGATATTATATACGTCTATAGCGTTATATATCCTAACCTAAGGCAGGCTATCATCTCGGATGTAGAATTTAACAACATTCCTGGCGTATCGGCCCCTACTTCTCGGTGGGAACATTATATAGGTCTATAACGTAATATAACCTCACCTAACAAATCTAGCCCCTCGCTGGTAATGTTTTACAGAATCCCGCTCGTTACGTCCCGTACATCTCGGTTGGAATATTATATACGTCTATAGCGTTATATATCCTAACCTGAGGCATGCTATCATCTCGGATGTAGTATTTTACAACATTCCTGGCGTATCGGCCCCTACTTCTCGGTGGGAACATTATATATGTCTATAACGTATCACAACCTAACCTAACCCACCTAGCCCGTCGCTGGTAATGTTTTACAGAATCCCCTTCGTGTCGTCCCGTACATCTCGGTTGGGATATTATAAACGTCTATAGCGTTATATATCCTAATCTAAGGCAGGCTATCATCTCGGATGCAGTATTTTACAACATTCCTTGCATATCGGCCCCTAATTATCGGTGGGAACATTATATATGTCTATAACGTATCACAACCTAACCTAACCCATCTAGCCCCTCGCTGGTAATGTTTTACAGAATCCCGTTCCTGTCGTCCCGTACGTCTCGGTTGGGACATTATAAACTTCTACAGCGATATATATCCTAACCTAAGGCAGGCCATCATCTCGGATGCGGTATTTTACAACATTCCTGGCATATCGGCCCCTACTTCTCGGTGGGAACATTATATACGTCTATAACGTATCACAACCTAATCTAACCCATCTAGCCCCTCGCTGGTAATGTTTTACAGAATCCCGTTCCTGTCGTCCCGTACGTCTCGGTTGGGACATTATAATCTTCTACAGTGATATATATCCTAACCTAAGGCAGCCTAACATCTCGGATGCAGTATTATACGCCATTCCTGGCGTATCGGCCCTACTTCTCGGGGGGAACATTATATTCGTCTATAACGTAAAATAACCTAACCTAACACATCTAGCCTCTCGCTGGTAATGTTTCACAGAATCCCGTTCGTGTCGTCCCGTACATCTCGGTTGGGATATTATATACGTCCATAGCGTTATATATCCTAACCTAAGGCAGGCTATCATCTCGGATGTAGAATTTAACAACATTCCTGGCGTATCGGCCCCTACGTCTCGGTGGGAACATTATATAGGTCTATAACGTAATATAACCTCACCTAACAAATCTAGCCCCTCGCTGGTAATGTTTTACAGAATCCCGCTCGTTACGTCCCGTACATCTCGGTTGGAATATTATATACGTCTATAGCGTTATATATCCTAACCTGAGGCAGGCTATCATCTCGGATGTAGTATTTTACAACATTCCTGGCGTATCGGCCCCTACTTCTCGGTGGGAACATTATATACGTCTATAACGGTTCACATACTAACCTAACCCATCTAGCCCCTCGCTGGTAATGTTTTACAGAATCCCGTTCGTGTCGTCCCGTTCGTCTCGGTTGGGACATTATAAACGTCTACAGCGATATATATCCTAACTTAAGGCAGGCTAACATCTCGGATGCAGTATTTTACGCCATTCCTGGCGTATCGGCCCCTACATCTCGGTGGGAACATTATATACGTCTATAACGTATCACAACCTAACCTAACCCGTCCAGCCCCTCGCTGGTAATGTTTTACAGAATCCCGTTCGTGCCGTCCCGTACGTCTCGGTTATGACATTGTGTACGACTACAGCGTTATATATCCTAACCTAAGGCAGCCTAACATCTCGGATGCAGTATTATACGCCATTCCTGGCGTATCGGCTCTACTTCTCGGGGGAAACATTATATTCGTCTATAACGTAATATAACCTAACCTAACACATCTAGCCCGTCGCTGGTAATGTTTTACAGAATCCCCTTCGTGTCGTCCCGTACATCTCGGTTGGGATATTATAAACGTCTATAGCGTTATATATCCTAACCTAAGGCAGGCTATCATCTCGGATGCAGTATTTTACAACATTCCTGGCATATCGGCCCCTACTTATCGGTGGGAACATTATATACGTCTATAACGTATCACAACCTAACCTAACCCATCTAGCCCCTCGCTGGTAATGTTTTACAGAATCCCGTTCCTGTCGTCCCGTACGTCTCGGTTGGGACATTATAAACGTTTACAGCGATATATATCCTAACGTAAGGCAGTCTAACATCTCGGTTGTAGTATTTTACAACATTACTGTCGTATCGGCCCCTACTTCTCGGTGGGAACATTATATAGGTCTATAACGTAATATAACCGAACCTAACACATCTAGCCCCTCGCTGGTAATGTGTTACAGAATCCCGTTCCTGTCGTCCCGTACGTCTCGGTTGGGACATTATAAACTTCTACAGCGATATATATCCTAACCTAAGGCAGGCCATCATCTCGGATGCGGTATTTTACAACATTCCTGGCATATCGGCCCCCTACTTCTCGGTGGGAACATTATATACGTCTATAACGTATCACAACCTAACCTAACCCATCTAGCCCCTCGCTGGTAATGTTTTATAGAATCCCGTTCCTGTCGTCCCGTACGTCTCGGTTGGGACATTATAAACTTCTACAGCGATATATATCCTAACCTAAGGCAGGCCATCATCTCGGATGCGGTATTTTACAACATTCCTGGCATATCGGCCCCTACTTCTCGGTGGGAACATTATATACGTCTATAACGTATCACAACCTAATCTAACCCATCTAGCCCCTCGCTGGTAATGTTTTACAGAATCCCGTTCCTGTCGTCCCGTACGTCTCGGTTGGGACATTGTGTACGTCTACAGCGTTATATATCCTAACCTAAGGCAGGCTAACTTCTCGGATGCAGTATTTTACGCCATTCCTGGCGTATCGACCCTACTTCTCGGGGGGAACATTATATTCGTCTATAACGTAATATAACCTAACCTAACACATCTAGCCCCTCGCTGGTAATGTTTTACAGAATCCCGTTCGTGTCGTCCCGTACATCTCGGTTGGGATATTATATACGTCTATAGCGTTATATATCCTAACCTAAGGCAGGCTATCATCTCGGATGTAGTATTTTACAACATTCCTGGCGTATCGGCCCCTACTTCTCGGTGGGAACATTATATACGTCTATAACGGTTCACATACTAACCTAACCCATCTAGCCCCTCGCTGGTAATGTTTTACAGAATCCCGTTCGTGTCGTCCCGTACGTCTCGGTTGGGACATTATAAACGTCTACAGCGATATATATCCTAACTTAAGGCAGGCTAACATCTCGGATGCAGTATTTTACGGCATTCCTGGCGTATCGGCTCTACTTCTCGAGGGGAACATTATATTCGTCTATAACGTAATAAAACCTATCCTATCACATCTAGCCCCTCGCTGGTAATGTTTTACAGAATCCCGTTCCCGTCGTCCCATACGTCTCGGTTGGGACATTATAAACGTCTACAGCGATATATATCCTAACGTAAGGCAGGCTAACACCTCGGATGTAGTATTTTACAACATTCCTGGCGTATCGGCCTCTACTTCTCGGGGGGAACATTATATTCGTCTATAACGTAATATAACCTAACCTAACACATCTAGCCCCTCGCTGGTAATGTTTTACAGAATCCCGTTCGTGTAGTACCGTACATCTCGGTTGGGATATTATATACGTCTATAGCGTTATATATCCTAACCTAAGGCAGGCTATCATCTCGGATGTAGAATTTAACAACATTCCTGGCGTATCGGCCCCTACTTCTCGGTGGGAACATTATATAGGTCTATAACGTAATATAACCTCACCTAACAAATCTAGCCCCTCGCTGGTAATGTTTTACAGAATCCCGCTCGTTACGTCCCGTACATCTCGGTTGGAATATTATATACGTCTATAGCGTTATATATCCTAACCTGAGGCATGCTATATTCTCGGATGTAGTATTTTACAACATTCCTGGCGTATCGGCCCCTACTTCTCGGTGGGAACATTATATATGTCTATAACGTATCACAACCTAACCTAACCCACCTAGCCCGTCGCTGGTAATGTTTTACAGAATCCCCTTCGTGTCGTCCCGTACATCTCGGTTGGGATATTATAAACGTCTATAGCGTTATATATCCTAATCTAAGGCAGGCTATCATCTCGGATGCAGTATTTTACAACATTCCTTGCATATCGGCCCCTAATTATCGGTGGGAACATTATATATGTCTATAACGTATCACAACCTAACCTAACCCATCTAGCCCCTCGCTGGTAATGTTTTACAGAATCCCGTTCGTGACGTCCCGTACATCTCGGTTGGGATATTATATACGTCTATAGCGTTATATATCCTTATCTAAGGCAGGCTATCATCTCGGATGCAGTATTTTACAACATTCCTGGCATATCGGCCCTTACTTATCGGTGTGAACATTATATATGTCTATAACGTATCACAACCTAACCTAACCCATCTAGCCCCTCGCTGGTAATGTTTTACAGAATCCCGTTCCTGTCGTCCCGTACGTCTCGTTTGGGACATTATAAACATCTACAGCGATATATATCCTAACGTAAGGCAGTCTAACATCTCGGTTGTAGTATTTTACAACATTACTGTCGTATCGGCCCCTACTTCTCGGTGGGAACATTATATAGGTCTATAACGTAATATAACCGAACCTAACACATCTAGCCCCTCGCTGGTAATGTGTTACAGAATCCCGTTCCTGTCGTCCCGTACGTCTCGGTTGGGACATTATAAACTTCTTTAGCGATATATATCCTAACCTAAGGCAGGCCATCATCTCGGATGCGGTATTTTACAACATTCCTGGCATATCGGCCCCCTACTTCTCGGTGGGAACATTATATACGTCTATAACGTATCACAACCTAACCTAACCCATCTAGCCCCTCGCTGGTAATGTTTTACAGAATCCCGTTCCTGTCGTCCCGTACGTCTCGGTTGGGACATTATAAACTTCTACAGCGATATATATCCTAACCTAAGGCAGGCCATCATCTCGGATGCGGTATTTTACAACATTCCTGGCATATCGGCCCCTACTTCTCGATGGGAACATTATATACGTCTATAACGTATCACAACCTAATCTAACCCATCTAGCCCCTCGCTGGTAATGTTTTACAGAATCCCGTTCCTGTCGTCCCGTACGTATCGGTTGGGACATTGTGTACGTCTACAGCGTTATATATCCTAACCTAAGGCAGGCTAACTTCTCGGATGCAGTATTTTACGCCATTCCTGGCGTATCGGCCCTACTTCTCGGGGGGAACATTATATTCGTCTATAACGTAATATAACCTAACCTAACACATCTAGCCCCTCGCTGGTAATGTTTTACAGAATCCCGTTCGTGTCGTCCCGTACATCTCGGTTGGGATATTATATACGTCTATAGCGTTATATATCCTAACCTAAGGCAGGCTATCATCTCGGATGTAGAATTTAACAACATTCCTGGCGTATCGGCCCCTACTTCTCGGTGGGAACATTATATAGGTCTATAACGTAATATAACCTCACCTAACAAATCTAGCCCCTCGCTGGTAATGTTTTACAGAATCCCGCACGTTACGTCCCGTACATCTCGGTTGGAATATTATATACGTCTATAGCGTTATATATCATAACCTGAGGCAGGCTATCATCTCGGATGTAGTATTTTACAACATTCCTGGCGTATCGGCCCCTACTTCTCGGTGGGAACATTATATACGTCTATAACGGTTCACATACTAACCTAACCCATCTAGCCCCTCGCTGGTAATGTTTTACAGAATCCCGTTCGTGTCGTCCCGTACGTCTCGGTTGGGACATTATAAACGTCTACAGCGATATATATCCTAACTTAAGGCAGGCTAACATCTCGGATGCAGTATTTTACGCCATTCCTGGCGTATCGGCTCTACTTCTCGGGGGGAACATTATATTCGTCTATAACGTAATAAAACCTATCCTATCACATCTAGCCCCTCGCTGGTAATGTTTTACAGAATCCCGTTCCCGTCGTCCCATACGTCTCGGTTGGGACATTATAAACGTCTACAGCGATATATACCCTAACGTAAGGCAGGCTAACATCTCGGATGTAGTATTTTACCACATTCCTGGCGTATCGGCCTCTACTTCTCGGGGGGAACATTATATTCGTCTATAACGTAATATAACCTAACCTAACACATCTAGCCCCTCGCTGGTAATGTTTTACAGAATCCCGTTCGTGTAGTCCCGTACATCTCTGTTGGGATATTATATACGTCTATAGCGTTATATATCCTAACCTAAGGCAGGCTATCATCTCGGATGTAGAATTTAACAACATTCCTGGCGTATCGGCCCCTACTTCTCGGTGGGAACATTATATAGGTCTATAACGTAATATAACCTCACCTAACAAATCTAGCCCCTCGCTGGTAATGTTTTACAGAATCCCGCTCGTTACGTCCCGTACATCTCGGTTGGAATATTATATACGTCTATAGCGTTATATATCCTAACCTGAGGCAGGCTATCATCTCGGATGTAGTATTTTACAACATTCCTGGCGTATCGGCCCCTACTTCTCGGTGGGAACATTATATATGTCTATAACGTATCACAACCTAACCTAACCCACCTAGCCCGTCGCTGGTAATGTTTTACAGAATCCCCTTCGTGTCGTCCCGTACATCTCGGTTGGGATATTATAAACGTCTATAGCGTTATATATCCTAATCTAAGGCAGGCTATCATCTCGGATGCAGTATTTTACAACATTCCTTGCATATCGGCCCCTAATTATCGGTGGGAACATTATATATGTCTATAACGTATCACAACCTAACCTAACCCATCTAGCCCCTCGCTGGTAATGTTTTACAGAATCCCGTTCGTGACGTCCCGTACATCTCGGTTGGGATATTATATACGTCTATAGCGTTATATATCCTAATCTAAGGCAGGCTATCATCTCGGATGCAGTATTTCACAACATTCCTGGCATATCGGCCCCTACTTATCGGTGGGAACATTATGTATGTCTATAACGTATCACAACCTAACCTAACCCATCTAGCCCCTCGCTGGTAATGTTTTACAGAATCCCGTTCCTGTCGTCCCGTACGTCTCGGTTGGGACATTATAAACATCTACAGCGATATATATCCTAACGTAAGGCAGTCTAACATCTCGGTTGTAGTATTTTACAACATTCCTGTCGTATCGGCCCCTACTTCTCGGTGGGAACATAATATAGGTCTATAACGTAATATAACCGTACCTAACACATCTAGCCCCTTGCTGGTAATGTGTTACAGAATCCCGTTCCTGTCGTCCCGTACGTCTCGTTTGGGACATTATAAACTTCTACAGCGATATATATCCTAACCTAAGGCAGGCCATCATCTCGGATGCAGTATTTTACGCCATTCCTGGCGTATCGGCCCCTACTTCTCGGTGGGAACATTATATATGTCTATAACGGTTCACATACTAACCTAACCCATCTAGCCCCTCGCTGGTAATGTTTTACAGAATCCCGTTCGTGTCGTCCCGTACGTCTCGGTTGGTACATTATAAACGTCTACAGCGATTTATATCCTAACTTAAGGCAGGCTAACATCTCGGATGCAGTATTTTACGCCATTCCTGGCGTATCGGCTCTACTTCTCGGGGGGAACATTATATTCGTCTATAACGTAATAAAACCTAACCTATCACATCTAGCCCCTCGCTGGTAATGTTTTACAGAATCCCGTTCCCGTCGTCCCATACGTCTCGGTTGGGACACTATAAACGTCTACAGCGATATATATCCTAACGTAAGGCAGGCTAACATCTCGGATGTAGTATTTTACAACATTCCTGGCGTATCGGCCTCTACTTCTCGGGGGGAACATTATATTCGTCTATAACGTAATATAACCTAACCTAACACATCTAGCCCCTCGCTGGTAATGTTTTACAGAATCCCGTTCGTGTCGTCCCGTACATCTCGGTTGGAATATTATATACGTCTATAGCGTTATAGATCCTAATATAAGGCAGGCTATCATCTCGGATGCAGTATTTTACAACATTCCTGGCATATCGGCCCCTACTTATCGGTGGGAACATTATATATGTCTATAACGTATCACAACCTAACCTAACCCACCTAGCCCGTCGCTGGTAATGTTTTACAGAATCCCCTTCGTGTCGTCCCGTACATCTCGGTTGGAATATTATAAACGTCTATAGCGTTATATATCCTAACCTAAGGCAGGCCATCATCTCGGATGCAGTATTTTACAACATTCCTGGCATATCGGCCGCTACATCTCGGTGGGAACATTATATATGTCTATAACGTATCACAATCTAACCGTACCCATCTAGCCCCTCGCTGGTAATGTTTTACAGAATCCCGTTCCTGTCGTCCCGTACGTCTCGGTTGGGACATTATAAACGTCTACAGCGATATATATCCTAACGTAAGGCAGTCTAACATCTCGGATGTAGTATTTTACAACATTCCTGGCGTATCGGCCCCTACTTCTCGGTGGGAACATTATATAGGTCTATAACGTAATATAACCGAACCTAACATCTAGCCCCTCGCTGGTAATGTTTTGCAGAATCCCGTTCCTGTCGTCCCGTACGTCTCGGTTGGGACATTATAAACTTCTACAGCGATATATATCCTAACGTAAGGCAGGCTAACATCTCGGATGTAGTATTTTACAACATTCCTGGCGTATTAGCCCCTACTTCTCGGTGGGAACATTATATAGGTCTATAACGTAATATAACCTGACCTAACTCATCTAGCCCCTCGCTGGTAATGTTTTACAGAATCCCGTTCGTGACGTCCCGTACATCTCGGTTGGGATATTATATACGTCTATAGCGTTATATATCCTAATCTAAGGCAGGCTATCATCTCGGATGCAGTATTTTACAACATTCCTGGCATATCGGCCCCTACTTATCGGTGGGAACATTATATACGTCTATAACGTACCACAACCTAATCTAACCCATCTAGCACCTCGCTGGTAATGTTTTACAGAATCCCGTTCCTGTCGTCCCGTACGTCTCGGTTGGGACATTGTGTACGTCTACAGCGTTATATATCCTAACCTAAGGCAGCCTAACATCTCGGATGCAGTATTTTACGCCATTCCTGGCGTATCGGCCCTACTTCTCGCGAGGAACATTATATTCGTCTATAACGTAATATAACCTAACCTAACACATCTAGCCCCTCGCTGGTAATGTTTTACAGAATCCCGTTCGTGAAGTCCCGTATATCTCGGTATGGATATTATATACGTCTATAGCGTTATATATCCTAACCTAAGGCAGGCTATCATCTCGGATGTAGAATTTAACAACATTCCTGGCGTATCGGCCCCTACTTCTCGGTGGGAACATTATATAGGTGTATAACGTAATATAACCTCACCTAACAAATCTAGCCCCTCGCTGGTAATGTTTTACAGAATCCCGCTCGTTACGTCCCGTACATCTCGGTTGGAATATTATATACGTCTATAGCGTTATATATCCTAACCTGAGGCAGGCTATCATCTCGGATATAGTATTTTACAACATTCCTGGCGTATCGGCACCTACTTCTCGGTGGGAAAATTATATACGTCTATAACGGTTCACATACTAACCTAACCCATCTAGCCCCTCGCTGGTAATGTTTTACAGAATCCCGTTCGTGTCGTCCCGTACGTCTCGGTTGGGACATTATAAACGTCTACAGCGATATATATCCTAACGTAAGGCAGTCTAACATCTCGGATGTAGTATTTTACAACATTCCTGTTGTATCGGCCCCTACTTCTCGGTGGGAACATTATATAGGTCTATAACGTAATATAACCGAACCTAACACATCTAGCCCCTCGGTGGTAATGTGTTACAGAATCCCGTTCCTGTCGTCCCGTACGTCTCGGTTGGGACATTATAAACTTCTACAGCCATATATATCCTAACCTAAGGCAGGCCATCATCTCGGATGCGGTATTTTACAACACTCCTGGCATATCGGCCCCTACTTCTCGGAGGGAACATTATATACGTCTATAACGTATCACAACCTAATCTAACCCATCTAGCCCCTCGCTGGTAATGTTTTACAGAATCCCGTTCCTGTCGTCCCGTACGTCTCGGTTGGGACATTATAAACTTCTACAGTGATATATATCCTAACCTAAGGCAGGCTATCATCTCGGATGCAGTATTTTACGCCATTCCTGGCGTATCGGCTCTACTTCTCGGGGGAAACATTATATTCGTCTATAACGAAATATAACCTAACCTAACACATCTAGCCCCTTGCTGGTAATGTTTTACAGAATCCCGTTCGTGTCGTCCCGTACGTCTCGGTTGGGACATTATAAACGTCTACAGCGATATATATCCTAACGTAAGGCAGTCTAACATCTCGGTTGTAGTATTTTACAACATTCCTGTCGTATCGGCCCCAACTTCTCGGTGGGAACATTATATAGGTCTATAACGTAATATAACCGAACCTAACACATCTAGCCCCTCGCTGGTAATGTTTTACAGAATCCCGTTCGTGCCGTCCCGTACGTCTCGGTTGGGACATTGTGTACGTCTACAGCGTTATATATCCTAACCTAAGGCAGCCTAACATCTCGGATGCAGTATTATACGCCATTCCTGTCGTATCGGCTCTACTTCTCGGTGGGAACATTGTACACGTCTATAACGTAACATAACCTAACCTAACCCATCTAGCCCCTCGCTGGTAATATTTTACAGAATCCCGTTCCTGTCGTCCCGTACGTCTCGGTTGGGACATTATAAACTTCTACAGCGATATATATCCTAACCTAAGGCAGGCCATCATCTCGGATGCGGTATTTTACAACATTCCTGGCATATCGGCCCCTACTTCTCGGTGGGAACATTATATACGTCTATAACGTACCACAACCTAATCTAACCCATCTAGCCCCTCGCTGGTAATATTTTACAGAATCCCGTTCCTGTCGTCCCGTACGTCTCGGTTGGGACATTATAAACTTCTACAGCGATATATATCCTAACCTAAGGCAGGCCATCATCTCGGATGCGGTATTTTACAACATTCCTGGCATATCGGCCCCTACTTCTCGGTGGGAACATTATATACGTCTATAACGTACCACAACCTAATCTAACCCATCTAGCCCCTCGCTGGTAATGTTTTACAGAATCCCGTTCGTGCCGTCCCGTACGACTCGGTTGGGACATTGTGTACGTCTACAGCGTTATATATCCTAACCTAAGGCAGCCTAACATCTCGGATGCAGTATTATACGCCATTCCTGGCGTATCGGCTCTACTTCTCGGGGGAAACATTATATTCGTCTATAACGTAATATAACCTAACCTAACACATCTAGCCCCTCGCTGGTAATGTTTTACAGAATCCCGTTCGTGTCGTCCCGAACGTCTCGGTTGGGACATTATATACGTCTACAGCGCTATATATCCTAACTTAAGGCAGGCTATCATCTCGGATGCAGTATTTTACGCCATTGCTGGCGTATCGGCTCTACTTCTCGGTGGGAACATTGTACACGTCTATAACGTAACATAACCTAACCTAACCCATGTAGCCCCTCGCTGGTAATATTTTACAGAATCCCGTTCCTGTCGTCCCGTACGTCTCGGTTGGGACATTATAAACTTCTACAGCGATATATATCCTAACCTAAGGCAGGCCATCATCTCGGATGCGGTATTTTACAACATTCCTGGCATATCGGCCCCTACTTCTCGGTGGGAACATTATATACGTCTATAACGTACCACAACCTAATCTAACCCATCTAGCCCCTCGCTGGTAATGTTTTACAGAATCCCGTTCCTGTCGTCCCGTACGTCTCGGTTGGGAAATTGTGTACGTCTACAGCGTTATATATCCTAACCTAAGGCAGCCTAACATCTCGGATGCAGTATTTTACGCCATTCCTGGCGTATCGGCCCTACTTCTCGCGAAGAACATTATATTCGTCTATAACGTAATATAACCTAACCTAACACATCTAGCCCCTCGCTGGTAATGTTTTACAGAATCCCGTTCGTGTAGTCCCGTATATCTCGGTATGGATATTATATACGTCTATAGCGTTATATATCCTAACCTAAGGCAGGCTATCATCTCGGATGTAGAATTTAACAACATTCCTGGCGTATCGGCCCCTACTTCTCGGTGGGAACATTATATAGGTGTATAACGTAATATAACCTCACCTAACAAATCTAGCCCCTCGCTGGTAATGTTTTACAGAATCCCGCTCGTTACGTCCCGTACATCTCGGTTGGAATATTATATACGTCTATAGCGTTATATATCCTAACCTGAGGCAGGCTATCATCTCGGATATAGTATTTTACAACATTCCTGGCGTATCGGCACCTACTTCTCGGTGGGAAAATTATATACGTCTATAACGGTTCACATACTAACCTAACCCATCTAGCCCCTCGCTGGTAATGTTTTACAGAATCCCGTTCGTGTCGTCCCGTACGTCTCGGTTGGGACATTATAAACGTCTACAGCGATATATATCCTAACGTAAGGCAGGCTAACATCTCGGATGTAGTATTTTACAACATTCCTGGCGTATCGGCCTCTACTTCTCGGGGGGAACATTATATTCGTCTATAACGTAATATAACCTAACCTAACACATCTAGCCCCTCGCTGGTAATGTTTTACAGAATCCCGCTCGTTACGTCCCGTACATCTCGGTTGGAATATTATATACGTCTATAGCGTTATATATCCTAACCTGAGGCAGGTTATCATCTCGGATGTAGTATTTTACAACATTCCTGGCGTATCGGCCCCTACTTCTCGGAGGGAACATTATATACGTCTATAACGTATCACAACCTAATCTAACCCATCTAGCCCCTGCTGGCAATGTTTTACAGAATCCCGTTCCTGTCGTCCCGTACGTCTCGGTTGGGACATTATAAACTTCTACAGTGATATATATCCTAACCTAAGGCAGCCTAACATCTCGGATGCAGTATTATACGCCATTCCTGGCGTATCGGCTCTACTTCTCGGGGGAAACATTATATTCGTCTATAACGTAATATAACCTAACCTAACACATCTAGCCCCTCGCTGGTAATGTTTTACAGAATCCCGTTCGTGTCGTCCCGAACGTCTCGGTTGGGACATTATATACGTCTACAGCGCTATATATCCTAACTTAAGGCAGGCTATCATCTCGGATGCAGTATTTTACGCCATTGCTGGCGTATCGGCTCTACTTCTCGGTGGGAACATTGTACACGTCTATAACGTAACATAACCTAACCTAACCCATGTAGCCCCTCGCTGGTAATATTTTACAGAATCCCGTTCCTGTCGTCCCGTACGTCTCGGTTGGGACATTATAAACTTCTACAGCGATATATATCCTAACCTAAGGCAGGCCATCATCTCGGATGCGGTATTTTACAACATTCCTGGCATATCGGCCCCTACTTCTCGGTGGGAACATTATATACGTCTATAACGTACCACAACCTAATCTAACCCATCTAGCCCCTCGCTGGTAATGTTTTACAGAATCCCGTTCCTGTCGTCCCGTACGTCTCGGTTGGGAAATTGTGTACGTCTACAGCGTTATATATCCTAACCTAAGGCAGCCTAACATCTCGGATGCAGTATTTTACGCCATTCCTGGCGTATCGGCCCTACTTCTCGCGAAGAACATTATATTCGTCTATAACGTAATATAACCTAACCTAACACATCTAGCCCCTCGCTGGTAATGTTTTACAGAATCCCGTTCGTGTAGTCCCGTATATCTCGGTATGGATATTATATACGTCTATAGCGTTATATATCCTAACCTAAGGCAGGCTATCATCTCGGATGTAGAATTTAACAACATTCCTGGCGTATCGGCCCCTACTTCTCGGTGGGAACATTATATAGGTGTATAACGTAATATAACCTCACCTAACAAATCTAGCCCCTCGCTGGTAATGTTTTACAGAATCCCGCTCGTTACGTCCCGTACATCTCGGTTGGAATATTATATACGTCTATAGCGTTATATATCCTAACCTGAGGCAGGCTATCATCTCGGATATAGTATTTTACAACATTCCTGGCGTATCGGCACCTACTTCTCGGTGGGAAAATTATATACGTCTATAACGGTTCACATACTAACCTAACCCATCTAGCCCCTCGCTGGTAATGTTTTACAGAATCCCGTTCGTGTCGTCCCGTACGTCTCGGTTGGGACATTATAAACGTCTACAGCGATATATATCCTAACGTAAGGCAGGCTAACATCTCGGATGTAGTATTTTACAACATTCCTGGCGTATCGGCCTCTACTTCTCGGGGGGAACATTATATTCGTCTATAACGTAATATAACCTAACCTAACACATCTAGCCCCTCGCTGGTAATGTTTTACAGAATCCCGCTCGTTACGTCCCGTACATCTCGGTTGGAATATTATATACGTCTATAGCGTTATATATCCTAACCTGAGGCAGGTTATCATCTCGGATGTAGTATTTTACAACATTCCTGGCGTATCGGCCCCTACTTCTCGGAGGGAACATTATATACGTCTATAACGTATCACAACCTAATCTAACCCATCTAGCCCCTGCTGGCAATGTTTTACAGAATCCCGTTCCTGTCGTCCCGTACGTCTCGGTTGGGACATTATAAACTTCTACAGTGATATATATCCTAACCTAAGGCAGCCTAACATCTCGGATGCAGTATTATACGCCATTCCTGGCGTATCGGCTCTACTTCTCGGGGGAAACATTATATTCGTCTATAACGTAATATAACCTAACCTAACACATCTAGCCCCTCGCTGGTAATGTTTTACAGAATCCCGTTCGTGTCGTCCCGTACGTCTCGGTTGGGACATTATAAACGTCTACAGCGATATATATCCTAACGTAAGGCAGTCTAACATCTCGGATGTAGTATTTTACAACATTCCTGGCGTATCGGCCCCTACTTCTCGGTGGGAACATTATATAGGTCTATAACGTAATATAACCGAACCTAACATCTAGCCCCTCGCTGGTAATGTTTTGCAGAATCCCGTTCCTGTCGTCCCGTACGTCTCGGTTCGGACATTATAAACTTCTACAGCGATATATATCCTAACGTAAGGCAGGCTAACATCTCGGATGTAGTATTTTACAACATTCCTGGCGTATTAGCCCCTACTTCTCGGTGGGAACATTATATAGGTCTATAACGTAATATAACCTGACCTAACTCATCTAGCCCCTCGCTGGTAATGTTTTACAGAATCCCGTTCGTGACGTCCCGTACATCTCGGTTGGGATATTATATACGTCTATAGCGTTATATATCCTAATCTAAGGCAGGCTATCATCTCGGATGCAGTATTTTACAACATTCCTGGCATATCGGCCCCTACTTATCGGTGGGAACATTATATACGTCTATAACGTATCACAACCTAATCTAACCCATCTAGCCCCTCGCTGGTAATGTTTTACAGAATCCCGTTCGTGCCGTCCCGTACGTCTCGGTTGGGACATTGTGTACGTCTACAGCATTATATATCCTAACCCAAGGCAGGCTATCATCTCGGATGTAGAATTTAACAACATTCCTGGCGTATCGGCCCCTACTTCTCGGTGGGAACATTATATAGGTCTATAACGTAATATAACCTCACCTAACAAATCTAGCCCCTCGCTGGTAATGTTTTACAGAATCCCGTTCGTGTCGTCCCGTACGTCTCGGTTGGGACATTATATACGTCTACAGCGTTATATATCCTAACCTAAGGCAGGCTATCATCTCGGATGTAGAATTTTACGCCATTCCTGGCGTATCGGCTCTACTTCTCGGGGGGAACATTATATTCGTCTATAACGTAATAAAACCTAACCTATCACATCTAGCCCCTCGCTGGTAATGTTTTACAGAATCCCTTTCCCGTCGTCCCGTACGTCTCGGTTGGGACATTATATACGTCTACAGCGTTATATATCCTAACTTAAGGCAGGCTATCATCTCGGATGCAGTATTTTACGCCATTCCTGGCGTATCGGCTCTACTTCTCGGTGGGAACATTGTACACGTCTATAACGTAACGTAACCTAACCTAACCCATCTAGCCCCTCGCTCGTAATATTTTACAGAATCGCGTTCGTGTCATTCCGTACGTCTCGACTGGGATATTATATACGTCTATAACGTTATATATCCTAACCTAAGGCAGGCCATCATCTCGGATGCAGTATTTTACAACATTCCTGGCATATCGGCCCCTACTTATCGGTGGGAACATTATATACGTCTATAACGTATCACAACCTAACCTAACCCATCTAGCCCCTCGCTGGTAATGTTTTACAGAATCCCGTTCCTGTCGTCCCGTACGTCTCGGTTGGGACATTGTGTACGTCTACAGCGTTATATATCCTAACCTAAGGCAGCCTAACATATCGGATACAGTATTTTACGCCATTCCTGGCGTATCGGCCCTACTTCTCGGGGGGAACATTATGTTCGTCTATAACGTAATAAAACCTAACCTATCACATCTAGCCCCTCGCTGGTAATGTTTTACAGAATCCCGTTCCCGTCGTCCCATACGTCTCGGTTGGGACATTATAAACGTCTACAGCGATATATATCCTAACGTAAGGCAGGCTAACATCTCGGATGTAGTATTTTACAACATTCCTGGCGTATCGGCCTCTACTTCTCAGGGGGAACATTATATTCGTCTATAACGTAATAAAACCTAACCTAACACATCTAGCCCCTCGCTGGTAATGTTTTACAGAATCTCGTTCGTGTCGTCCCGTACGTCTCGGTTGGGACATTATATACGTCTACAGCGTTATATATCCTAACTTAAGGAAGGCTATCATCTCGGATGCAGTATTTTACGCCATTCCTGGCGTATCGGCTCTACTTCTCGGTGGGAACATTGTACACGTCTATAACGTAACATAACCTATCCTAACCCATCTAGCCCCTCGCTGGTAATATTTTACAGAATCGCGTTCGTGTCGTTCCGCACGTCTCGACTGGGATATTATATACGTCTATAGCATTATATATCGTAACCTAAGGCAGGCCATCATCTCGGATGCAGTATTTTACAACATTCCTGGCATATCGGCCGCTACATCTCGGTGGGAACATTATATATGTCTATAACGTATCACAATCTAACCGTACCCATCTAGCCCCTCGCTGGTAATGTTTTACAGAATCCCGTTCCTGTCGTCCCGTACGTCTCGGTTGGGACATTATAAACGTCTACAGCGATATATATCCTAACGTAAGGCAGTCTAACATCTCGGATGTAGTATTTTACAACATTCCTGGCATATCGGCCCCTACTTATCGGTGGGAACATTATATACGTCTATAACGTATCACAACCTAACCTAACCCATCTAGCCCCTCGCTGGTAATGTTTTACAGAATCCCGTTCCTGTCGTCCCGTACGTCTCGGTTGGGACATTGTGTACGTCTACAGCGTTATATATCCTAACCTAAGGCAGCCTAACATATCGGATGCAGTATTTTACGCCATTCCTGGCGTATCGGCCCTACTTCTCGGGGGGAACATTATATTCGTCTATAACGTAATAAAACCTAACCTATCACATCTAGCCCCTCGCTGGTAATGTTTTACAGAATCCCGTTCCCGTCGTCCCATACGTCTCGGTTGGGACATTATAAACGTCTGCAGCGATATATATCCTAACGTAAGGCAGGCTAACATCTCGGATGTAGTATTTTACAACATTCCTGGCGTATCGGCCTCTACTTCTCAGGGGGAACATTATATTCGTCTATAACGTAATATAACCTAACCTAACACATCTAGCCCCTCGCTGGTAATGTTTTACAGAATCCCGTTCGTGTCGTCCCGTACATCTCAGTTGGAATATTATATACGTCTATAGCGTTATAGATCCTAATATAAGGCAGGCTATCATCTCGGATGCAGTATTTTACAACATTCCTGGCATATCGGCCCCTACTTATCGGTGGAAACATTATATACGTCTATAACGTATCACAACCTAGCCTAACCCATCTAGACCCTCGCTGGTAATGTTTTACAGAATCCCGTTCCTGTCGTCCCGTACGTCTCGGTTGGGACATTATAAACGTCTACAGCGATATATATCCTAACGTAAGGCAGTCTAACATCTCGGTTGTAGTATTTTACAACATTCCTGTCGTATCGGCCCCTACTTCTCGGTGGGAACATTATATAGGTCTATAACGTAATATAACCGAACCTAACACATCTAGCCCCTCGGTGGTAATGTGTTACAGAATCCCGTTCCTGTCGTCCCGTACGTCTCGGTTGGGACATTATAAACTTCTACAGCGATATATATCCTAACCTAAGGCAGGCCATCATCTCGGATGCGGTATTTTACAACATTCCTGGCATATTGGCCCCTACTTCTCTGTGGGAACATTATATACGTCTATAACGTATCACAACCTAATCTAACCCATCTAGCCCCTCGCTGGTAATGTTTTACAGAATCCCGTTCCTGTCGTCCCGTACGTCTCGGTTGGGACATTGTGTACGTCTACAGCGTTATATATCCTAACCTAATTCAGCCTAACATATCGGATGCAGTATTTTACGCCATTCCTGGCGTATCGGCCCTACTTCTCGGGGGGAACATTATATTCGTCTATAACGTAATAAAACCTAACCTATCACATCTAGCCCCTCGCTGGTAATGTTTTACAGAATCCCGTTCCCGTCGTCCCATACGTCTCGGTTGGGACATTATAAACGTCTACAGCGATATATATCCTAACGTAAGGCAGGCTAACATCTCGGATGTAGTATTTTACAACATTCCTGGCGTATCGGCCTCTACTTCTCAGGGGGAACATTATATACGTCTATAACGGTGCACATACTAACCTAACCCATCTAGCCCCTCGCTGGTAATGTTTTACAGAATCCCGTTCGTGTCGTCCCGTACGTCTCGGTTGGGACATTATATACGTCTACAGCGTTATATATCCTAACCTAAGGCAGGCTATCATCTCGGATGTAGAATTTTACAACATTCCTGGCGTATCGGCCCCTACTTCTCGGTGGGATCATTATATAGGTCTATAACGTAATATAACCTCACCTAACAAATCTAGCCCCTCGCTGGTAATGTTTTACAGAATCCCGTTCCCGTCGTCCCATGCGTCTCGGTTGGGACATTATAAACGTCTACAGCGATATATATCCTAACGTAAGGCAGGCTAACATCTCGGATGTAGTATTTTACAACATTCCTGGCGTATCGGCCTCTACTTCTCAGGGGGAACATTATATTCGTCTATAACGTAATATAACCTAACCTAACACATCTAGCCCCTCGCTGGTAATGTTTTACAGAATCCCGTTCGTGTCGTCCCGTACGTCTCGGTTGGGACATTATATACGTCTACAGCGTTATATATCCTAACTTAAGGCAGGCTATCATCTCGGATGCAGTATTTTACGCCATTCCTGGCGTATCGGCTCTACTTCTCGGTGGGAACATTGTACACGTCTATAACGTAACATAACCTAACCTAACCCATCTAGCCCCTCGCTGGTAATATTTTACAGAATCGCGTTCGTGTCATTCCGTACGTCTCGACTGGGATATTATATACGTCTATAATGTTATATATCCTAACCTAAGGCAGGCCATCATCTCGGATGCAGTATTTTACAACATTCCTGGCATATCGGCCCCTACTTATCGGTGGGAACATTATATACGTCTATAACGTATCACAACCTAACCTAACCCATCTAGCCCCTCGCTGGTAATGTTTTACAGAATCCCGTTCCTGTCGTCCCGTACGTCTCGGTTGGGACATTGTGTACGTCTACAGCGTTATATATCCTAACCTAAGGCAGCCTAACATATCGGATGCAGTATTTTACGCCATTCCTGGCGTATCGGCCCTACTTCTCGGGGGGAACATTATATTCGTCTATAACGTAATATAACCTAACCTAACACATCTAGCCCCTCGCTGGTAATGTTTTACAGAATCCCGTTCGTGTCGTCCCGTACGTCTCGGTTGCGACATTATATACGTCTACAGCGTTATATATCCTAACCTAAGGCAGGCTATCATCTCGGATGTAGAATTTTACAACATTCCTGGCGTATCGGCCCCTACTTCTCGGTGGGATCATTATATAGGTCTATAACGTAATATAACCTCACCTAACAAATCTAGCCCCTCGCTGGTAATGTTTTACAGAATCCCGTTCCCGTCGTCCCATGCGTCTCGGTTGGGACATTATAAACGTCTACAGCGATATATATCCTAACGTAAGGCAGGCTAACATCTCGGATGTAGTATTTTACAACATTCCTGGCGTATCGGCCTCTACTTCTCAGGGGGAACATTATATTCGTCTATAACGTAATATAACCTAACCTAACACATCTAGCCCCTCGCTGGTAATGTTTTACAGAATCCCGTTCGTGTCGTCCCGTACGTCTCGGTTGGGACATTATATACGTCTACAGCGTTATATATCCTAACTTAAGGCAGGCTATCATCTCGGATGCAGTATTTTACGCCATTCCTGGCGTATCGGCTCTACTTCTCGGTGGGAACATTGTACACGTCTATAACGTAACATAACCTAACCTAACCCATCTAGCCCCTCGCTGGTAATATTTTACAGAATCGCGTTCGTGTCATTCCGTACGTCTCGACTGGGATATTATATACGTCTATAACGTTATATATCCTAACCTAAGGCAGGCCATCATCTCGGATGCAGTATTTTACAACATTCCTGGCATATCGGCCCCTACTTATCGGTGGGAACATTATATACGTCTATAACGTATCACAACCTAACCTAACCCATCTAGCCCCTCGCTGGTAATGTTTTACAGAATCCCGTTCCTGTCGTCCCGTACGTCTCGGTTGGGACATTGTGTACGTCTACAGCGTTATATATCCTAACCTAAGGCAGCCTAACATATCGGATGCAGTATTTTACGCCATTCCTGGCGTATCGGCCCTACTTCTCGGGGGGAACATTATATTCGTCTATAACGTAATATAACCTAACCTAACACATCTAGCCCCTCGCTGGTAATGTTTTACAGAATCCCGTTCGTGTCGTCCCGTACATCTCGGTTGGGATATTATATACGTCTATAGCGTTATATATCCTAACCTAAGGCAGGCTATCATCTCGGATGTAGAATTTTACAACATTCCTGGCGTATCGGCCCCTACTTCTCGGTGGGAACATTATATAGGTCTATAACGTAATATAACCTCACCTAACAAATCTAGCCCCTCGCTGGTAATGTTTTACAGAATCCCGCTCGTTGCGTCCCGTACATCTCGGTTGGAATATTATATACGTCTATAGCGTTATATATCCTAACCTGAGGCAGGCTATCATCTCGGATGTAGTATTTTACAACATTCCTGGCGTATCGGCCCCTACTTCTCGGTGGGAACATTATATACGTCTATAACGGTTCACATACTAACCTAACCCATCTAGCCCCTCGCTGGTAATGTTTTACAGAATCCCGTTCGTGTCGTCCCGTACGTCTCGGTTGGGACATTATAAACGTCTACAGCGATATATATCCTAACTTAAGGCAGGTTAACATCTCGGATGCAGTATTTTACGCCATTCCTGGCGTATCGGCTCTACTTCTCGGGGGGAACATTATATTCGTCTATAACGTAATAAAACCTAACCTATCATATCTAGCCCCTCGCTGGTAATGTTTTACAGAATCCCGTTCCCGTCGTCCCATGCGTCTCGGTTGGGACATTATAAACGTCTACAGCGATATATATCCTAACGTAAGGCAGGCTAACATCTCGGATGTAGTATTTTACAACATTCCTGGCGTATCGGCCTCTACTTCTCGGGGGGAACATTATATTCGTCTATAACGTAATATAACCTAACCTAACACATCTAGCCCCTCGCTGGTAATGTTTTACAGAATCCCGTTCGTGTCGTCCCGTACGTCTCGGTTGGGACATTATATACGTCTACAGCGTTATATATCCTAACTTAAGGCAGGCTATCATCTCGGATGCAGTATTTTACGCCATTCCTGGCGTATCGGCTCTACTTCTCGGTGGGAACATTGTACACGTCTATAACGTAACATAACCTAACCTAACCCATCTAGCCCCTCGCTGGTAATATTTTACAGAATCGCGTTCGTGTCATTCCGTACGTCTCGACTGGGATATTATATACGTCTATAACGTTATATATCCTAACCTAAGGCAGGCCATCATCTCGGATGCAGTATTTTACAACATTCCTGGCATATCGGCCCCTACTTATCGGTGGGAACATTATATACGTCTATAACGTATCACAACCTAACCTAACCCATCTAGCCCCTCGCTGGTAATGTTTTACAGAATCCCGTTCCTGTCGTCCCGTACGTCTCGGTTGGGACATTGTGTACGTCTACAGCGTTATATATCCTAACCTAAGGCAGCCTAACATATCGGATGCAGTATTTTACGCCATTCCTGGCGTATCGGCCCTACTTCTCGGGGGGAACATTATATTCGTCTATAACGTAATATAACCTAACCTAACACATCTAGCCCCTCGCTGGTAATGTTTTACAGAATCCCGTTCGTGTCGTCCCGTACATCTCGGTTGGGATATTATATACGTCTATAGCGTTATATATCCTAACCTAAGGCAGGCTATCATCTCGGATGTAGAATTTTACAACATTCCTGGCGTATCGGCCCCTACTTCTCGGTGGGAACATTATATAGGTCTATAACGTAATATAACCTCACCTAACAAATCTAGCCCCTCGCTGGTAATGTTTTACAGAATCCCGCTCGTTGCGTCCCGTACATCTCGGTTGGAATATTATATACGTCTATAGCGTTATATATCCTAACCTGAGGCAGGCTATCATCTCGGATGTAGTATTTTACAACATTCCTGGCGTATCGGCCCCTACTTCTCGGTGGGAACATTATATACGTCTATAACGGTTCACATACTAACCTAACCCATCTAGCCCCTCGCTGGTAATGTTTTACAGAATCCCGTTCGTGTCGTCCCGTACGTCTCGGTTGGGACATTATAAACGTCTACAGCGATATATATCCTAACTTAAGGCAGGTTAACATCTCGGATGCAGTATTTTACGCCATTCCTGGCGTATCGGCTCTACTTCTCGGGGGGAACATTATATTCGTCTATAACGTAATAAAACCTAACCTATCATATCTAGCCCCTCGCTGGTAATGTTTTACAGAATCCCGTTCCCGTCGTCCCATGCGTCTCGGTTGGGACATTATAAACGTCTACAGCGATATATATCCTAACGTAAGGCAGGCTAACATCTCGGATGTAGTATTTTACAACATTCCTGGCGTATCGGCCTCTACTTCTCGGGGGGAACATTATATTCGTCTATAACGTAATATAACCTAACCTAACACATCTAGCCCCTCGCTGGTAATGTTTTACAGAATCCCGTTCGTGTCGTCCCGTACGTCTCGGTTGGGACATTATATACGTCTACAGCGTTATATATCCTAACTTAAGGCAGGCTATCATCTCGGATGCAGTATTTTACGCCATTCCTGGCGTATCGGCTCTACTTCTCGGTGGGAACATTGTACACGTCTATAACGTAACATAACCTAACCTAACCCATCTAGCCCCTCGCTGGTAATATTTTACAGAATCGCGTTCGTGTCATTCCGTACGTCTCGACTGGGATATTATATACGTCTATAACGTTATATATCCTAACCTAAGGCAGGCCATCATCTCGGATGCAGTATTTTACAACATTCCTGGCATATCGGCCCCTACTTATCGGTGGGAACATTATATACGTCTATAACGTATCACAACCTAACCTAACCCATCTAGCCCCTCGCTGGTAATGTTTTACAGAATCCCGTTCCTGTCGTCCCGTACGTCTCGGTTGGGACATTGTGTACGTCTACAGCGTTATATATCCTAACCTAAGGCAGGCTATCATCTCGGATGTAGAATTTTACAACATTCCTGGCGTATCGGCCCCTACTTCTCGGTGGGAACATTATATAGGTCTATAACGTAATATAACCTCACCTAACAAATCTAGCCCCTCGCTGGTAATGTTTTACAGAATCCCGCTCGTTGCGTCCCGTACATCTCGGTTGGAATATTATATACGTCTATAGCGTTATATATCCTAACCTGAGGCAGGCTATCATCTCGGATGTAGTATTTTACAACATTCCTGGCGTATCGGCCCCTACTTCTCGGTGGGAACATTATATACGTCTATAACGGTTCACATACTAACCTAACCCATCTAGCCCCTCGCTGGTAATGTTTTACAGAATCCCGTTCGTGTCGTCCCGTACGTCTCGGTTGGGACATTATAAACGTCTACAGCGATATATATCCTAACTTAAGGCAGGTTAACATCTCGGATGCAGTATTTTACGCCATTCCTGGCGTATCGGCTCTACTTCTCGGGGGGAACATTATATTCGTCTATAACGTAATAAAACCTAACCTATCACATCTAGCCCCTCGCTGGTAATGTTTTACAGAATCCCGTTCCCGTCGTCCCATACGTCTCGGTTGGGACATTATAAACGTCTACAGCGATATATATCCTAACGTAAGGCAGGCTAACATCTCGGATGTAGTATTTTACAACATTCCTGGCGTATCGGCCTCTACTTCTCGGGGGGAACATTATATTCGTCTATAACGTAATATAACCTAACCTAACACATCTAGCCCCTCGCTGGTAATGTTTTACAGAATCCCGTTCGTGTCGTCCCGTACGTCTCGGTTGGGACATTATATACGTCTACAGCGTTATATATCCTAACTTAAGGCAGGCTATCATCTCGGATGCAGTATTTTACGCCATTCCTGGCGTATCGGCTCTACTTTTCGGTGGGAACATTGTACACGTCTATAACGTAACATAACCTAACCTAACCCATCTAGCCCCTCGCTGGTAATATTTTACAGAATCGCGTTCGTGTCATTCCGTACGTCTCGACTGGGATATTATATACGTCTATAACGTTATATATCCTAACCTAAGGCAGGCCATCATCTCGGATGCAGTATTTTACAACATTCCTGGCATATCGGCCCCTACTTATCGGTGGGAACATTATATACGTCTATAACGTATCACAACCTAACCTAACCCATCTAGCCCCTCGCTGGTAATGTTTTACAGAATCCCGTTCCTGTCGTCCCGTACGTCTCGGTTGGGACATTGTGTACGTCTACAGCGTTATATATCCTAACCTAATTCAGCCTAACATATCGGATGCAGTATTTTACGCCATTCCTGGCGTATCGGCCCTACTTCTCGGGGGGAACATTATATTCGTCTATAACGTAATAAAACCTAACCTATCACATCTAGCCCCTCGCTGGTAATGTTTTACAGAATCCCGTTCCCGTCGTCCCATACGTCTCGGTTGGGACATTATAAACGTCTACAGCGATATATATCCTAACGTAAGGCAGGCTAACATCTCGGATGTAGTATTTTACAACATTCCTGGCGTATCGGCCTCTACTTCTCAGGGGGAACATTATATTCGTCTATAACGTAATATAACCTAACCCAACACATCTAGCCCCTCGCTGGTAATGTTTTACAGAATCCCGTTCGTGTCGTCCCGTACATCTCGGTTGGAATATTATATACGTCTATAGCGTTATAGATCCTAATATAAGGCAGGCTATCATCTCGGATGCAGTATTTTACAACATTCCTGGCATATCGGCCCCTA
The DNA here is from genome assembly GCA_963969225.1 of Xylocopa violacea. Classification (NCBI taxonomy): domain Eukaryota; kingdom Metazoa; phylum Arthropoda; class Insecta; order Hymenoptera; family Apidae; genus Xylocopa; species Xylocopa violacea. The sequence goes on from CAXAJV010001131.1 coordinate 128,099, forward strand.
CTTATCGGTGGAAACATTATATACGTCTATAACGTATCACAACCTAGCCTAACCCATCTAGCCCCTCGCTGGTAATGTTTTACAGAATCCCGTTCCTGTCGTCCCGTACGTCTCGGTTGGGACATTATAAACGTCTACAGCGATATATATCCTAACGTAAGGCAGTCTAACGTCTCGGTTGTAGTATTTTACAACATTCCTGTCGTATCGGCCCCTACTTCTCGGTGGGAACATTATATAGGTCTATAACGTAATATAACCGAACCTAACACATCTAGCCCCTCGGTGGTAATGTGTTACAGAATCCCGTTCCTGTCGTCCCGTACGTCTCGGTTGGGACATTATAAACTTCTACAGCGATATATATCCTAACCTAAGGCAGGCCATCATCTCGGATGCGGTATTTTACAACATTCCTGGCATATTGGCCCCTACTTCTCGGTGGGAACATTATATACGTCTATAACGTATCACAACCTAATCTAACCCATCTAACCCCTCGCTGGTAATGTTATACAGAATCCCGTTCCTGTCGTCCCGTACGTCTCGGTTGGGACATTGTGTACGTCTACAGCGTTATATATCCTAACCTAAGGCAGCCTAACATATCGGATGCAGTATTTTACGCCATTCCTGGCGTATCGGCCCTACTTCTCGGGGGGAACATTATATTCGTCTATAACGTAATAAAACCTAACCTATCACATCTAGCCCCTCGCTGGTAATGTTTTACAGAATCCCGTTCCCGTCGTCCCATACGTCTCGGTTGGGACATTATAAACGTCTACAGCGATATATATCCTAACGTAAGGCAGGCTAACATCTCGGATGTAGTATTTTACAACATTCCTGGCGTATCGGCCTCTACTTCTCGGGGGGAACATTATATTCGTCTATAACGTAATATAACCTAACCTAACACATCTAGCCCCTCGCTGGTAATGTTTTACAGAATCCCGTTCGTGTCGTCCCGTACGTCTCGGTTGGGACATTATATACGTCTACAGCGTTATATATCCTAACTTAAGGCAGGCTATCATCTCGGATGCAGTATTTTACGCCATTCCTGGCGTATCGGCTCTACTTCTCGGTGGGAACATTGTACACGTCTATAACGTAACATAACCTAACCTAACCCATCTAGCCCCTCGCTGGTAATATTTTACAGAATCGCGTTCGTGTCATTCCGTACGTCTCGACTGGGATATTATATACGTCTATAACGTTATATATCCTAACCTAAGGCAGGCCATCATCTCGGATGCAGTATTTTACAACATTCCTGGCATATCGGCCCCTACTTATCGGTGGGAACATTATATACGTCTATAACGTATCACAACCTAACCTAACCCATCTAGCCCCTCGCTGGTAATGTTTTACAGAATCCCGTTCCTGTCGTCCCGTACGTCTCGGTTGGGACATTGTGTACGTCTACAGCGTTATATATCCTAACCTAATTCAGCCTAACATATCGGATGCAGTATTTTACGCCATTCCTGGCGTATCGGCCCTACTTCTCGGGGGGAACATTATATTCGTCTATAACGTAATATAACCTAACCCAACACATCTAGCCCCTCGCTGGTAATGTTTTACAGAATCCCGTTCGTGTCGTCCCGTACATCTCGGTTGGAATATTATATACGTCTATAGCGTTATAGATCCTAATATAAGGCAGGCTATCATCTCGGATGCAGTATTTTACAACATTCCTGGCATATCGGCCCCTACTTATCGGTGGAAACATTATATACGTCTATAACGTATCACAACCTAGCCTAACCCATCTAGCCCCTCGCTGGTAATGTTTTACAGAATCCCGTTCCTGTCGTCCCGTACGTCTCGGTTGGGACATTATAAACGTCTACAGCGATATATATCCTAACGTAAGGCAGTCTAACATCTCGGTTGTAGTATTTTACAACATTCCTGTCGTATCGGCCCCTACTTCTCGGTGGGAACATTATATAGGTCTATAACGTAATATAACCGAACCTAACACATCTAGCCCCTCGGTGGTAATGTGTTAGAGAATCCCGTTCCTGTCGTCCCGTACGTCTCGGTTGGGACATTATAAACTTCTACAGCGATATATGTCCTAACCTAAGGCAGGCCATCATCTCGGATGCGGTATTTTACAACATTCCTGGCATATTGGCCCCTACTTCTCGGTGGGAACATTATATACGTCTATAACGTATCACAACCTAATCTAACCCATCTAACCCCTCGCTGGTAATGTTTTACAGAATCCCGTTCCTGTCGTCCCGTACGTCTCGGTTGGGACATTGTGTACGTCTACAGCGTTATATATCCTAACCTAAGGCAGCCTAACATATCGGATGCAGTATTTTACGCCATTCCTGGCGTATCGGCCCTACTTCTCGGGGGGAACATTATATTCGTCTATAACGTAATATAACCTCACCTAACAAATCTAGCCCCTCGCTGGTAATGTTTTACAGAATCCCGTTCGTGTCGTCCCGTACGTCTCGGTTGGGACATTATATACGTCTACAGCGTTATATATCCTAACCTAAGGCAGGCTATCATCTCGGATGTAGAATTTTACAACATTCCTGGCGTATCGGCCCCTACTTCTAGGTGGGATCATTATATAGGTCTATAACGTAATATAACCTCACCTAACAAATCTAGCCCCTCGCTGGTAATGTTTTACAGAATCCCGCTCGTTACGTCCCGTACATCTCGGTTGGAATATTATATACGTCTATAGCGTTATATATCCTAACCTGAGGCAGGCTATCATCTCGGATGTAGTATTTTACAACATTCCTGGCGTATCGGCCCCTACTTCTCGGTGGGAACATTATATACGTCTATAACGGTTCACATACTAACCTAACCCATCTAGCCCCTCGCTGGTAATGTTTTACAGAATCCCGTTCGTGTCGTCCCGTACGTCTCGGTTGGGACATTATAAACGTCTACAGCGATATATATCCTAACTTAAGGCAGGCTAACGTCTCGGATGCAGTATTTTACGCCATTCCTGGCGTATCGGCTCTACTTCTCGGGGGGAACATTATATTCGTCTATAACGTTTTAAAACCTAACCTATCACATCTAGCCCCTCGCTGGTAATGTTTTACAGAATCCCGTTCCCGTCGTCCCATGCGTCTCGGTTGGGACATTATAAACGTCTACAGCGATATATATCCTAACGTAAGGCAGGCTAACATCTCGGATGTAGTATTTTACAACATTCCTGGCGTATCGGCCTCTACTTCTCAGGGGGAACATTATATTCGTCTATAACGTAATATAACCTAACCTAACACATCTAGCCCCTCGCTGGTAATGTTTTACAGAATCCCGTTCGTGTCGTCCCGTACGTCTCGGTTGGGACATTATATACGTCTACAGCGTTATATATCCTAACTTAAGGCAGGCTATCATCTCGGATGCAGTATTTTACGCCATTCCTGGCGTATCGGCTCTACTTCTCGGTGGGAACATTGTACACGTCTATAACGTAACATAACCTAACCTAACCCATCTAGCCCCTCGCTGGTAATATTTTACAGAATCGCGTTCGTGTCATTCCGTACGTCTCGACTGGGATATTATATACGTCTATAACGTTATATATCCTAACCTAAGGCAGGCCATCATCTCGGATGCAGTATTTTACAACATTCCTGGCATATCGGCCCCTACTTATCGGTGGGAACATTATATACGTCTATAACGTATCACAACCTAACCTAACCCATCTAGCCCCTCGCTGGTAATGTTTTACAGAATCCCGTTCCTGTCGTCCCGTACGTCTCGGTTGGGACATTGTGTACGTCTACAGCGTTATATATCCTAACCTAAGGCAGCCTAACATATCGGATGCAGTATTTTACGCCATTCCTGGCGTATCGGCCCTACTTCTCGGGGGGAACATTATATTCGTCTATAACGTAATATAACCTAACCTAACACATCTAGCCCCTCGCTGGTAATGTTTTACAGAATCCCGTTCGTGTCGTCCCGTACATCTCGGTTGGGATATTATATACGTCTATAGCGTTATATATCCTAACCTAAGGCAGGCTATCATCTCGGATGTAGAATTTTACAACATTCCTGGCGTATCGGCCCCTACTTCTCGGTGGGAACATTATATAGGTCTATAACGTAATATAACCTCACCTAACAAATCTAGCCCCTCGCTGGTAATGTTTTACAGAATCCCGCTCGTTGCGTCCCGTACATCTCGGTTGGAATATTATATACGTCTATAGCGTTATATATCCTAACCTGAGGCAGGCTATCATCTCGGATGTAGTATTTTACAACATTCCTGGCGTATCGGCCCCTACTTCTCGGTGGGAACATTATATACGTCTATAACGGTTCACATACTAACCTAACCCATCTAGCCCCTCGCTGGTAATGTTTTACAGAATCCCGTTCGTGTCGTCCCGTACGTCTCGGTTGGGACATTATAAACGTCTACAGCGATATATATCCTAACTTAAGGCAGGTTAACATCTCGGATGCAGTATTTTACGCCATTCCTGGCGTATCGGCTCTACTTCTCGGGGGGAACATTATATTCGTCTATAACGTAATAAAACCTAACCTATCACATCTAGCCCCTCGCTGGTAATGTTTTACAGAATCCCGTTCCCGTCGTCCCATACGTCTCGGTTGGGACATTAAAAACGTCTACAGCGATATATATCCTAACGTAAGGCAGGCTAACATCTCGGATGTAGTATTTTACAACATTCCTGGCGTGTCGGCCTCTACTTCTCAGGGGGAACATTATATTCGTCTATAACGTAATATAACCTAACCTAACACATCTAGCCCCTCGCTGGTAATGTTTTACAGAATCCCGTTCGTGTCGTCCCGTACATCTCGGTTGGAATATTATATACGTCTATAGCGTTATAGATCCTAATATAAGGCAGGCTATCATCTCGGATGCAGTATTTTACAACATTCCTGGCATATCGGCCCCTACTTATCGGTGGGAACATTATATACGTCTATAACGTATCACAACCTAGCCTAACCCATCTAGCCCCTCGCTGGTAATGTTTTGCAGAATCCCGTTCCTGTCGTCCCGTACGTCTCGGTTGGGACATTATAAACGTCTACAGCGATATATATCCTAACGTAAGGCAGTCTAACATCTCGGTTGTAATATTTTACAACATTCCTGTCGTATCGGCCCCTACTTCTCGGTGGGAACATTATATAGGTCTATAACGTAATATAACCGAACCTAACACATCTAGCCCCTCGCTGGTAATGTGTTACAGAATCCCGTTCCTGTCGTCCCGTACGTCTCGGTTGGGACATTATAAACTTCTACAGCGATATATATCCTAACCTAAGGCAGGCCATCATCTCGGATGCGGTATTTTACAACACTCCTGGCATATCGGCCCCTACTTCTCGGAGGGAACATTATACACGTCTATAACGTATCACAACCTAATCTAACCCATCTAGCCCCTCGCTGGTAATGTTTTACAGAATCCCGTTCCTGTCGTCCCGTACGTTTCGGTTGGGACATTATAAACTTCTACAGTGATATATATCCTAACCTAAGGCAGGCTATCCTCTCGGATGCAGTATTTTACAACATTCCTGGCATATCGGCCTCTACTTCTCAGGGGGAACATTATATTCGTCTATAACGTAATATAACCTAACCTAACACATCTAGCCCCTCGCTGGTAATGTTTTACAGAATCCCGTTCGTGTCGTCCCGTACGTCTCGGTTGGGACATTATATACGTCTACAGCGTTATATATCCTAACTTAAGGCAGGCTATCATCTCGGATGCAGTATTTTACGCCATTCCTGGCGTATCGGCTCTACTTCTCGGTGGGAACATTGTACACGTCTATAACGTATCACAACCTAATCTAACCCATCTAGCCCCTCGCTGGTAATGTTTTACAGAATCCCGTTCCTGTCGTCCCGTACGTCTCGGTTGGGACATTGTGTACGTCTACAGCGTTATATATCCTAACCTAAGGCAGCCTAACATATCGGATGCAGTATTTTACGCCATTCCTGGCGTATCGGCCCTACTTCTCGGGGGGAACATTATATTCGTCTATAACGTAATATAACCTCACCTAACAAATCTAGCCCCTCGCTGGTAATGTTTTACAGAATCCCGTTCGTGTCCTCCCGTACGTCTCGGTTGGGACATTATAAACGTCTACAGCGTTATATATCCTAACCTAAGGCAGGCTATCATCTCGGATGTAGAATTTTACAACATTCCTGGCGTATCGGCCCCTACTTCTCGGTGGGATCATTATATAGGTCTATAACGTAATATAACCTCACCTAACAAATCTAGCACCACGCTGGTAATGTTTTACAGAATCCCGCTCGTTACGTCCCGTACATCTCGGTTGGAATATTATATACGTCTATAGCGTTATATATCCTAACCTGAGGCAGGCTATCATCTCGGATGTAGTATTTTACAACATTCCTGGCGTATCAGCCCCTACTTCTCGGTGGGAACATTATATACGTCTATAACGGTTCACATACTAACCTAACCCATCTAGCCCCTCGCTGGTAATGTTTTACAGAATCCCGTTCCTGTCGTCCCGTACGTCTCGGTTGGGATATTGTGTACGTCTACAGCGTTATATATCCTAACCTAAGGCAGCCTAACATATCGGATGCAGTATTTTACGCCATTCCTGGCGTATCGGCCCTACTTCTCGGGGGGAACATTATATTCGTCTATAACGTAATATAACCTAACCTAACACATCTAGCCCCTCGCTGGTAATGTTTTACAGAATCCCGTTCGTGTCGTCCCGTACATCTCGGTTGGGATATTATATACGTCTATAGCGTTATATATCCTAACCTAAGGCAGGCTATCATCTCGGATGTAGAATTTTACAACATTCCTGGCGTATCGGCCCCTACTTCTCGGTGGGAACATTATATAGGTCTATAACGTAATATAACCTCACCTAACAAATCTAGCCCCTCGCTGGTAATGTTTTACAGAATCCCGCTCGTTACGTCCCGTACATCTCGGTTGGAATATTATATACGTCTATAGCGTTATAGATCCTAATATAAGGCAGGCTATCATCTCGGATGCAGTATTTTACAACATTCCTGGCATATCGGCCCCTACTTATCGGTGGGAACATTATATACGTCTATAACGTATCACAACCTAGCCTAACCCATCTAGCCCCTCGCTGGTAATGTTTTACAGAATCCCGTTCCTGTCGTCCCGTACGTCTCGGTTGGGACATTATAAACGTCTACAGCGATATACATCCTAACGTAAGGCAGTCTAACATCTCGGTTGTAGTATTTTACAACATTCCTGTCGTATCGGCCCCTACTTCTCGGTGGGAACATTATATAGGTCTATAACGTATCACAACCTAATCTAACCCATCTAGCCCCTCGCTGGTAATGTTTTACAGAATCCCGTTCCTGTCGTCCCGTACGTCTCGGTTGGGACATTATATACTTCTACAGCGATATATATCCTAACCTAAGGCAGCCTAACATCTCGGATGCAGTATTTTACGCCATTCCTGGCGTATCGGCCCTACTTCTCGGGGGGAACATTATATTCGTCTATAACGTAATATAACCTATCCTAACACATCTAGCCCCTCGCTGGTAATGTTTTACAGGATCCCGTTCGTGTCGTCCCGTACATCTCGGTTGGGATATTATATACGTCTATAGCGTTGTATATCCTAACCTAAGGCAGGCTATCATCTCGGATGTAGAATTTTACAACATTCCTGGCGTATCGGCCCCTACTTCTCGGTGGGAACATTATATAGGTCTATAACGTATCACAACCTAATCTAACCCATCTAGCCCCTCGCTGGTAATGTTTTACAGAATCCCTTTCCCGTCGTCCCATACGTCTCGGTTGAGACATTATAAACGTCTACAGCGATATATATCCTAACGTAAGGCAGGCTATCATCTCGGATGTAGTATTTTACAACATTCCTGGCATATCGGCCTCTACTTCTCAGGGGGAACATTATATTCGTCTATAACGTAATAGAACCTAACCTAACACATCTAGCCCCTCGCTGGTAATGTTTTACAGAATCAAGTTCGTGTCGTCCCGTACGTCTCGGTTGGGACATTATATACGTCTACAGCGTTATATATCCTAACTTAAGGCAGGCTATCATCTCGGATGCAGTATTTTACGCCATTCCTGGCGTATCGGCTCTACTTCTCGGTGGGAACATTGTACACGTCTATAACGTAACATAACCTAACCTAACCCATCTAGCCCCTCGCTGGTAATATTTTACAGAATCGCGTTCGTGTCATTCCGTACGTCTCGACTGGGATATTATATACGTCTATAACGTTATATATCCTAACCTAAGGCAGGCTATCATCTCGGATGTAGAATTTTACAACATTCCTGGCGTATCGGCCCCTACTTCTCGGTGGGATCATTATATAGGTCTATAACGTAATATAACCTCACCTAACAAATCTAGCCCCTCGCTGGTAATGTTTTACAGAATCCCGCTCGTTACGTCCCGTACATCTCGGTTGGAATATTATATACGTCTATAGCGTTATATATCCTAACCTGAGGCAGGCTATCATCTCGGATGTAGTATTTTACAACATTCCTGGCGTATCGGCCCCTACTTCTCGGTGGGAACATTATATACGTCTATAACGGTTCACATACTAACCTAACCCATCTAGCCCCTCGCTGGTAATGTTTTACAGAATGCGGTTCGTGTCGTCCCGTACGTCTCGGTTGGGACATTATAAACGTCTACAGCGATATATATCCTAACTTAAGGCAGGCTAACGTCTCGGATGCAGTATTTTACGCCATTCCTGGCGTATCGGCTCTACTTCTCGGGGGGAACATTATATTCGTCTATAACGTAATAAAACCTAACCTATCACATCTAGCCCCACGCTGGTAATGTTTTACAGAATCCCGTTCCCGTCGTCCCATGCGTCTCGGTTGGGACATTATAAACGTCTACAGCGATATATATCCTAACGTAAGGCAGGCTAACATCTCGGATGTAGTATTTTACAACATTCCTGGCGTATCGGCCTGTACTTCTCAGGGGGAACATTATATTCGTCCATAACGTAATATAACCTAATCTAACACATCTAGCCCCTCGCTGGTAATGTTTTACAGAATCCCGTTCGTGTCGTCCCGTACATCTCGGTTGGAATATTATATACGTCTATAGCGTTATAGATCCTAATATAAGGCAGGCTATCATCTCGGATGCAGTATTTTACAACATTCCTGGCATATCGGCCCCTACTTATCGGTGGGAACATTATATACGTCTATAACGTATCACAACCTAGCCTAACCCATCTAGCCCCTCGCTGGTAATGTTTTACAGAATCCCGTTCCTGTCGTCCCGTACGTCTCGGTTGGGACATTATAAACGTCTACAGCGATATATATCCTAACGTAAGGCAGTCTAACATCTCGGTTGTAGTATTTTACAACATTCCTGTCGTATCGGCCCCTACTTCTCGGTGGGAACATTATATAGGTCTATAACGTAATATAACCGAACCTAACACATCTAGCCCCTCGGTGGTAATGTGTTACAGAATCCCGTTCCTGTCGTCCCGTACGTCTCGGTTGGGACATTGTGTACGTCTACAGCGTTATATATCCTAACCTAAGGCAGGCTATCATCTCGGATGTAGATTTTAACAACATTCCTGGCGTATCGGCCCCTACTTCTCGGTGGGAACATTATATAGGTCTATAACGTAATATTACCTCACCTAACAAATCTAGCCCCTCGCTGGTAATGTTTTACAGAATCCCGTTCGTGTCGTCCCGTACGTCTCGGTTGGGACATTATATACGTCTATAACGTTATATATCCTAACCTAAGGCAGGCCATCATCTCGGATGCAGTATTTTACAACATTCCTGGCATACCGGCCCCTACTTATCGGTGGGAACATTATATATGTCTATAACGTATCACAACCTAACCTAACCCATCTAGCCCCTCGCTGGTAATGTTTTACAGAATCCCGTTCCTGTCGTCCCGTACGTCTCGGTTGGGACATTATAAACGTCTACAGCGATATATATCCTAACGTAAGGCAGTCTAACATCTCGGTTGTAATATTTTACAACATTCCTGTCGTATCGGCCCCTACTTCTCGGTGGGAACATTATATAGGTCTATAACGTAATATAACCGAACCTAACACATCTAGCCCCTCGCTGGTAATGTGTTACAGAATCCCGTTCCTGTCGTCCCGTACGTCTCGGTTGGGACATTATAAACTTCTACAGCGATATATATCCTAACCTAAGGCAGGCCATCATCTCGGATGCGGTATTTTACAACACTCCTGGCATATCGGCCCCTACTTCTCGGAGGGAACATTATACACGTCTATAACGTATCACAACCTAATCTAACCCATCTAGCCCCTCGCTGGTAATGTTTTACAGAATCCCGTTCCTGTCGTCCCGTACGTCTCGGTTGGGACATTATAAACTTCTACAGTGATATATATCCTAACCTAAGGCAGGCTATCCTCTCGGATGCAGTATTTTACAACATTCCTGGCATATCGGCCTCTACTTCTCAGGGGGAACATTATATTCGTCTATAACGTAATATAACCTAACCTAACACATCTAGCCCCTCGCTGGTAATGTTTTACAGAATCCCGTTCGTGTCGTCCCGTACGTCTCGGTTGGGACATTATATACGTCTACAGCGTTATATATCCTAACTTAAGGCAGGCTATCATCTCGGATGCAGTATTTTACGCCATTCCTGGCGTATCGGCTCTACTTCTCGGTGGGAACATTGTACACGTCTATAACGTAACATAACCTAACCTAACCCATCTAGCCCCTCGCTGGTAATATTTTACAGAATCGCGTTCGTGTCATTCCGTACGTCTCGACTGGGATATTATATACGTCTATAACGTTATATATCCTAACCTAAGGCAGGCCATCATCTCGGATGCAGTATTTTACAACATTCCTGGCATATCGGCCCCTACTTATCGTTGGGAACATTATATACGTCTATAACGTATCACAACCTAACCTAACCCATCTAGCCCCTCGCTGGTAATGTTTTACAGAATCCCGTTCCTGTCGTCCCGTACGTCTCGGTTGGGACATTGTGTACGTCTACAGCGTTATATATCCTAACCTAAGGCAGCCTAACATATCGGATGCAGTATTTTACGCCATTCCTGGCGTATCGGCCCTACTTCTCGGGGGGAACATTATATTCGTCTATAACGTAATAAAACCTAACCTATCACATCTAGCCCCTCGCTGGTAATGTTTTACAGAATCCCGTTCCCGTCGTCCCATACGTCTCGGTTGGGACATTATAAACGTCTACAGCGATATATATCCTAACGTAAGGCAGGCTAACATCTCGGATGTAGTATTTTACAACATTCCTGGCGTATCGGCCTCTACTTCTCAGGGGGAACATTATATTCGTCTATAACGTAATATAACCTAACCTAACACATCTAGCCCCTCGCTGGTAATGTTTTACAGAATCCCGTTCGTGTCGTCCCGTACATCTCGGTTGGAATATTATATACGTCTATAGCGTTATAGATCCTAATATAAGGCAGGCTATCATCTCGGATGCAGTATTTTACAACATTCCTGGCATATCGGCCCCTACTTATCGGTGGAAACATTATATACGTCTATAACGTATCACAACCTAGCCTAACCCATCTAGCCCCTCGCTGGTAATGTTTTACAGAATCCCGTTCCTGTCGTCCCGTACGTCTCGGTTGGGACATTATAAACTTCTACAGCGATATATATCCTAACCTAAGGCAGGCCATCATCTCGGATGCGGTATTTTACAACATTCCTGGCATATTGGCCCCTACTTCTCGGTGGGAACATTATATACGTCTATAACGTATCACAACCTAATCTAACCCATCTAGCCCCTCGCTGGTAATGTTTTACAGAATCCCGTTCCTGTCGTCCCGTACGTCTCGGTTGGGACATTGTGTACGTCTACAGCGTTATATATCCTAACCTAAGGCAGCCTAACATATCGGATGCAGTATTTTACGCCATTCCTGGCGTATCGGCCCTACTTCTCGGGGGGAACATTATATTCGTCTATAACGTAATATAACCTCACCTAACAAATCTAGCCCCTCGCTGGAAATGTTTTACAGAATCCCGTTCGTGTCGTCCCGTACGTCTCGGTTGGGACATTATATACGTCTACAGCGTTATATATCCTAACCTAAGGCAGGCTATCATCTCGGATGTAGAATTTTACAACATTCCTGGCGTATCGGCCCCTACTTCTCGGTGGGATCATTATATAGGTCTATAACGTAATATAACCTCACCTAACAAATCTAGCCCCACGCTGGTAATGTTTTACAGAATCCCGCTCGTTACGTCCCGTACATCTCGGTTGGAATATTATATACGTCTATAGCGTTATATATCCTAACCTGAGGCAGGCTATCATCTCGGATGTAGTATTTTACAACATTCCTGGCGTATCGGCCCCTACTTCTCGGTGGGAACATTATATACGTCTATAACGGTTCACATACTAACCTAACCCATCTAGCCCCTCGCTGGTAATGTTTTACAGAATCCCGTTCGTGTCGTCCCGTACGTCTCGGTTGGGACATTATAAACGTCTACAGCGATATATATCCTAACTTAAGGCAGGCTAACGTCTCGGATGCAGTATTTTACGTCATTCCTGGCGTATCGGCTCTACTTCTCGGGGGGAACATTATATTCGTCTATAACGTAATAAAACCTAACCTATCACATCTAGCCCCTCGCTGGTAATGTTTTACAGAATCCCGTTCCCGTCGTCCCATGCGTCTCGGTTGGGACATTATAAACGTCTACAGCGATATATATCCTAACGTAAGGCAGGCTAACATCTCGGATGTAGTATTTTACAACATTCCTGGCGTATCGGCCTCTACTTCTCAGGGGGAACATTATATTCGTCTATAACGTAATATAACCTAACCTAACACATCTAGCCCCTCGCTGGTAATGTTTTACAGAATCCCGTTCCTGTCGTCCCGTACGTCTCGGTTGGGACATTATAAACTTCTACAGTGATATATATCCTAACCTAAGGCAGGCTATCATCTCGGATGCAGTATTTTACAACATGCCTGGCGTATCGGCCCCTACATCTCGGTGGGAACATTATATACGTCTATAACGTATCACAACCTAACCTAACCCGTCCAGCCCCTCGCTGGTAATGTTTTACAGAATCCCGTTCGTGCCGTCCCGTACGTCTCGGTTGGGACATTGTGTACGTCTACAGCGTTATATATCCTAACCTAAGGCAGGCTATCATCTCGGATGTAGAATTTAACAACATTTCTGGCGTATCGGCCCCTACTTCTCGGTGGGAACATTATATAGGTCTATAACGTAATATTACCTCACCTAACAAATCTAGCCCCTCGCTGGTAATGTTTTACAGAATCCCGTTCGTGTCGTCCCGTACGTCTCGGTTGGGACATTATATACGTCTATAACGTTATATATCCTAACCTAAGGCAGGCCATCATCTCGGATGCAGTATTTTACAACATTCCTGGCATACCGGCCCCTACTTATCGGTGGGAACATTATATATGTCTATAACGTATCACAACCTAACCTAACCCATCTAGCCCCTCGCTGGTAATGTTTTACAGAATCCCGTTCCTGTCGTCCCGTACGTCTCGGTTGGGACATTATAAACGTCTACAGCGATATATATCCTAACGTAAGGCAGTCTAACATCTCGGTTGTAGTATTTTACAACATTCCTGTCGTATCGGCCCCTACTTCTCGGTGGGAACATTATATAGGTCTATAACGTAATATAACCGAACCTAACACATCTAGCCCCTCGCTGGTAATGTGTTACAGAATCCCGTTCCTGTCGTCCCGTACGTCTCGGTTGGGACATTATAAACTTCTACAGCGATATATATCCTAACCTAAGGCAGGCCATCATCTCGGATGCGGTATTTTACAACACTCCTGGCACATCGGCCCCTACTTCTCGGAGGGAACATTATATACGTCTATAACGTATCACAACGTAATCTAACCCATCTAGCCCCTCGCTGGTAATGTTTTACAGAATCCCGTTCCTGTCGTCCCGTACGTCTCGGTTGGGACATTATAAACTTCTACAGTGATATATATCCTAACCTAAGGCAGGCTATCATCTCGGATGCAGTATTTTACAACATGCCTGGCGTATCGGCCCCTACATCTCGGTGGGAACATTATATACGTCTATAACGTATCACAACCTAACCTAACCCGTCCAGCCCCTCGCTGGTAATGTTTTACAGAATCCCGTTCGTGCCGTCCCGTACGTCTCGGTTGGGACATTGTGTACGTCTACAGCGTTATATATCCTAACCTAAGGCAGCCTAACATCTCGGATGCAGTATTATACGCCGTTCCTGGCGTATCGGCTCTACTTCTCGGGGGAAACATTATATTCGTCTATAACGTAATATAACCTAACCTAACACATCTAGCCCCTCGCTGGTAATGTTTTACAGAATCCCGTTCGTGTCGTCCCGTACATATCGGTTGGGATATTATATACGTCTATAGCGTTATATATCCTAACCTAAGGCAGGCTATCATCTCGGATGTAGAATTTTACAACATTCCTGGCGTATCGGCCCCTACTTCTCGGTGGGAACATTATATTCGTCTATAACGTAATATAACCTAACCTAACACATCTAGCCCCTCGCTGGTAATGTTTTACAGAATCCCGTTCGTGTCGTCCCGTACATCTCGGTTGGGATATTATATACGTCTATAGCGTTATATATCCTCACCTAAGGCAGGCTATCATCTCGGATGCAGTATTTTACAACATTCCTGGCATATCGGCCCCTACTTATCGGTGGGAACATTATATATGTCTATAACGTATCACAACTTAACCTAACCCACCCAGCCCGTCGCTGGTAATGTTTTACAGAATCCCGTTCCTGTCGTCCCGTACGTCGGGGTTGGGACATTATAAACGTCTACAGCGATATATATCCTAACGTAAGGCAGTCTAACATCTCGGATGTAGTATTTTACAACATTCCTGGCGTATCGGCCCCTACTTCTCGGTGGGAACATTATATTCGCTTATAACGTAATATAACCTAACCTAACACATCTAGCCCCTCGCTGGTAATGTTTTACAGAATCCCGTTCGTGTCGTCCCGTACATCTCGGTTGGGATATTATATACGTCTATAGCGTTATATATCCTAACCTAAGGCAGGCTATCATCTCGGATGTAGAATTTTACAACATTCCTGGCGTATCGGCCCCTACTCCTCGCTGGGAACATTATATAGGTCTATAACGTAAAATAACCTAACCTAACTCATCTAGCCCCTCGCTGGTAATGTTTTACAGAATCCCGCTCGTGACGTCCCGTACATCTCGGTTGGAATATTATATACGTCTATAGCGTTATATATCCTAACCTAAGGCAGGCTAACATCTCGGATGCAGTATTTTACAACATTCCTGGCGTATCGGCTCTACTTCTCGGTGGGAACATTATACACGTCTATAACGTAACATAACCTAACCTAACCCATCCAGCCCCTCGCTGGTAATATTTTACAGAATCGCGTTCGTGTCGTTCCGTACGTCTCGACTGGGATATTATATACGTCTATAGCGTTATAGATCCTAATCTAAGGCAGGCTATCATCTCGGATGCAGTATTTTACAACATTCCTGGCATATCGGCCCCTACTTATCGGTGGGAACGTTATATATGTCTATAACGTATCACAACTTAACCTAACCCACCTAGCCCCTCGCTGGTAATGTTTTACAGAATCCCGTTCGTCACGTCCCGTACATCTCGGTTGGGATATTATATACGTCTATAGCGTTATATATCCTAACCTAAGGCAGCCTAACATATCGGATGCAGTATTTTACGCCATTCCTGGCGTATCGGCCCTACTTCTCGGGGGGAACATTATATTCGTCTATAACGTAATATAACCTCACCTAACAAATCTAGCCCCTCGCTGGAAATGTTTTACAGAATCCCGTTCGTGTCGTCCCGTACGTCTCGGTTGGGACATTATATACGTCTACAGCGTTATATATCCTAACCTAAGGCAGGCTATCATCTCGGATGTAGAATTTTACAACATTCCTGGCGTATCGGCCCCTACTTCTCGGTGGGATCATTATATAGGTCTATAACGTAATATAACCTCACCTAACAAATCTAGCCCCACGCTGGTAATGTTTTACAGAATCCCGCTCGTTACGTCCCGTACATCTCGGTTGGAATATTATATACGTCTATAGCGTTATATATCCTAACCTGAGGCAGGCTATCATCTCGGATGTAGTATTTTACAACATTCCTGGCGTATCGGCCCCTACTTCTCGGTGGGAACATTATATACGTCTATAACGGTTCACATACTAACCTAACCCATCTAGCCCCTCGCTGGTAATGTTTTACAGAATCCCGTTCGTGTCGTCCCGTACGTCTCGGTTGGGACATTATAAACGTCTACAGCGATATATATCCTAACTTAAGGCAGGCTAACGTCTCGGATGCAGTATTTTACGTCATTCCTGGCGTATCGGCTCTACTTCTCGGGGGGAACATTATATTCGTCTATAACGTAATAAAACCTAACCTATCACATCTAGCCCCTCGCTGGTAATGTTTTACAGAATCCCGTTCCCGTCGTCCCATGCGTCTCGGTTGGGACATTATAAACGTCTACAGCGATATATATCCTAACGTAAGGCAGGCTAACATCTCGGATGTAGTATTTTACAACATTCCTGGCGTATCGGCCTCTACTTCTCAGGGGGAACATTATATTCGTCTATAACGTAATATAACCTAACCTAACACATCTAGCCCCTCGCTGGTAATGTTTTACAGAATCCCGTTCCTGTCGTCCCGTACGTCTCGGTTGGGACATTATAAACTTCTACAGTGATATATATCCTAACCTAAGGCAGGCTATCATCTCGGATGCAGTATTTTACAACATGCCTGGCGTATCGGCCCCTACATCTCGGTGGGAACATTATATACGTCTATAACGTATCACAACCTAACCTAACCCGTCCAGCCCCTCGCTGGTAATGTTTTACAGAATCCCGTTCGTGCCGTCCCGTACGTCTCGGTTGGGACATTGTGTACGTCTACAGCGTTATATATCCTAACCTAAGGCAGGCTATCATCTCGGATGTAGAATTTAACAACATTTCTGGCGTATCGGCCCCTACTTCTCGGTGGGAACATTATATAGGTCTATAACGTAATATTACCTCACCTAACAAATCTAGCCCCTCGCTGGTAATGTTTTACAGAATCCCGTTCGTGTCGTCCCGTACGTCTCGGTTGGGACATTATATACGTCTATAACGTTATATATCCTAACCTAAGGCAGGCCATCATCTCGGATGCAGTATTTTACAACATTCCTGGCATACCGGCCCCTACTTATCGGTGGGAACATTATATATGTCTATAACGTATCACAACCTAACCTAACCCATCTAGCCCCTCGCTGGTAATGTTTTACAGAATCCCGTTCCTGTCGTCCCGTACGTCTCGGTTGGGACATTATAAACGTCTACAGCGATATATATCCTAACGTAAGGCAGTCTAACATCTCGGTTGTAGTATTTTACAACATTCCTGTCGTATCGGCCCCTACTTCTCGGTGGGAACATTATATAGGTCTATAACGTAATATAACCGAACCTAACACATCTAGCCCCTCGCTGGTAATGTGTTACAGAATCCCGTTCCTGTCGTCCCGTACGTCTCGGTTGGGACATTATAAACTTCTACAGCGATATATATCCTAACCTAAGGCAGGCCATCATCTCGGATGCGGTATTTTACAACACTCCTGGCACATCGGCCCCTACTTCTCGGAGGGAACATTATATACGTCTATAACGTATCACAACGTAATCTAACCCATCTAGCCCCTCGCTGGTAATGTTTTACAGAATCCCGTTCCTGTCGTCCCGTACGTCTCGGTTGGGACATTATAAACTTCTACAGTGATATATATCCTAACCTAAGGCAGGCTATCATCTCGGATGCAGTATTTTACAACATGCCTGGCGTATCGGCCCCTACATCTCGGTGGGAACATTATATACGTCTATAACGTATCACAACCTAACCTAACCCGTCCAGCCCCTCGCTGGTAATGTTTTACAGAATCCCGTTCGTGCCGTCCCGTACGTCTCGGTTGGGACATTGTGTACGTCTACAGCGTTATATATCCTAACCTAAGGCAGCCTAACATCTCGGATGCAGTATTATACGCCGTTCCTGGCGTATCGGCTCTACTTCTCGGGGGAAACATTATATTCGTCTATAACGTAATATAACCTAACCTAACACATCTAGCCCCTCGCTGGTAATGTTTTACAGAATCCCGTTCGTGTCGTCCCGTACATATCGGTTGGGATATTATATACGTCTATAGCGTTATATATCCTAACCTAAGGCAGGCTATCATCTCGGATGTAGAATTTTACAACATTCCTGGCGTATCGGCCCCTACTTCTCGGTGGGAACATTATATTCGTCTATAACGTAATATAACCTAACCTAACACATCTAGCCCCTCGCTGGTAATGTTTTACAGAATCCCGTTCGTGTCGTCCCGTACATCTCGGTTGGGATATTATATACGTCTATAGCGTTATATATCCTCACCTAAGGCAGGCTATCATCTCGGATGCAGTATTTTACAACATTCCTGGCATATCGGCCCCTACTTATCGGTGGGAACATTATATATGTCTATAACGTATCACAACTTAACCTAACCCACCCAGCCCGTCGCTGGTAATGTTTTACAGAATCCCGTTCCTGTCGTCCCGTACGTCGGGGTTGGGACATTATAAACGTCTACAGCGATATATATCCTAACGTAAGGCAGTCTAACATCTCGGATGTAGTATTTTACAACATTCCTGGCGTATCGGCCCCTACTTCTCGGTGGGAACATTATATTCGCTTATAACGTAATATAACCTAACCTAACACATCTAGCCCCTCGCTGGTAATGTTTTACAGAATCCCGTTCGTGTCGTCCCGTACATCTCGGTTGGGATATTATATACGTCTATAGCGTTATATATCCTAACCTAAGGCAGGCTATCATCTCGGATGTAGAATTTTACAACATTCCTGGCGTATCGGCCCCTACTCCTCGCTGGGAACATTATATAGGTCTATAACGTAAAATAACCTAACCTAACTCATCTAGCCCCTCGCTGGTAATGTTTTACAGAATCCCGCTCGTGACGTCCCGTACATCTCGGTTGGAATATTATATACGTCTATAGCGTTATATATCCTAACCTAAGGCAGGCTAACATCTCGGATGCAGTATTTTACAACATTCCTGGCGTATCGGCTCTACTTCTCGGTGGGAACATTATACACGTCTATAACGTAACATAACCTAACCTAACCCATCCAGCCCCTCGCTGGTAATATTTACAGAATCGCGTTCGTGTCGTTCCGTACGTCTCGACTGGGATATTATATACGTCTATAGCGTTATAGATCCTAATCTAAGGCAGGCTATCATCTCGGATGCAGTATTTTACAACATTCCTGGCATATCGGCCCCTACTTATCGGTGGGAACGTTATATATGTCTATAACGTATCACAACTTAACCTAACCCACCTAGCCCGTCGCTGGTAATGTTTTACAGAATCCCGTTCCTGTCGTCCCGTACGTCGGGGTTGGGACATTATAAACGTCTACAGCGATATATATCCTAACGTAAGGCAGTCTAACATCTCGGATGTAGTATTTTACAACATTCCTGGCGTATCGGCCCCTACTTCTCGGTGGGAACATTATATACGTCTATAACGGTTCACATACTAACCTAACCCATCTAGCCCCTCGCTGGTAATGTTTTACAGAATCCCGTTCGTGTCGTCCCGTACGTCTCGGTTGGGACATTATAAACGTCTACAGCGATATATATCCTAACTTAAGGCAGGCTAACGTCTCGGATGCAGTATTTTACGTCATTCCTGGCGTATCGGCTCTACTTCTCGGGGGGAACATTATATTCGTCTATAACGTAATAAAACCTAACCTATCACATCTAGCCCCTCGCTGGTAATGTTTTACAGAATCCCGTTCCCGTCGTCCCATGCGTCTCGGTTGGGACATTATAAACGTCTACAGCGATATATATCCTAACGTAAGGCAGGCTAACATCTCGGATGTAGTATTTTACAACATTCCTGGCGTATCGGCCTCTACTTCTCAGGGGGAACATTATATTCGTCTATAACGTAATATAACCTAACCTAACACATCTAGCCCCTCGCTGGTAATGTTTTACAGAATCCCGTTCCTGTCGTCCCGTACGTCTCGGTTGGGACATTATAAACTTCTACAGTGATATATATCCTAACCTAAGGCAGGCTATCATCTCGGATGCAGTATTTTACAACATGCCTGGCGTATCGGCCCCTACATCTCGGTGGGAACATTATATACGTCTATAACGTATCACAACCTAACCTAACCCGTCCAGCCCCTCGCTGGTAATGTTTTACAGAATCCCGTTCGTGCCGTCCCGTACGTCTCGGTTGGGACATTGTGTACGTCTACAGCGTTATATATCCTAACCTAAGGCAGGCTATCATCTCGGATGTAGAATTTAACAACATTTCTGGCGTATCGGCCCCTACTTCTCGGTGGGAACATTATATAGGTCTATAACGTAATATTACCTCACCTAACAAATCTAGCCCCTCGCTGGTAATGTTTTACAGAATCCCGTTCGTGTCGTCCCGTACGTCTCGGTTGGGACATTATATACGTCTATAACGTTATATATCCTAACCTAAGGCAGGCCATCATCTCGGATGCAGTATTTTACAACATTCCTGGCATACCGGCCCCTAGTTATCGGTGGGAACATTATATATGTCTATAACGTATCACAACCTAACCTAACCCATCTAGCCCCTCGCTGGTAATGTTTTACAGAATCCCGTTCCTGTCGTCCCGTACGTCTCGGTTGGGACATTATAAACGTCTACAGCGATATATATCCTAACGTAAGGCAGTCTAACATCTCGGTTGTAGTATTTTACAACATTCCTGTCGTATCGGCCCCTACTTCTCGGTGGGAACATTATATAGGTCTATAACGTAATATAACCGAACCTAACACATCTAGCCCCTCGCTGGTAATGTGTTACAGAATCCCGTTCCTGTCGTCCCGTACGTCTCGGTTGGGACATTATAAACTTCTACAGCGATATATATCCTAACCTAAGGCAGGCCATCATCTCGGATGCGGTATTTTACAACACTCCTGGCACATCGGCCCCTACTTCTCGGAGGGAACATTATATACGTCTATAACGTATCACAACGTAATCTAACCCATCTAGCCCCTCGCTGGTAATGTTTTACAGAATCCCGTTCCTGTCGTCCCGTACGTCTCGGTTGGGACATTATAAACTTCTACAGTGATATATATCCTAACCTAAGGCAGGCTATCATCTCGGATGCAGTATTTTACAACATGCCTGGCGTATCGGCCCCTACATCTCGGTGGGAACATTATATACGTCTATAACGTATCACAACCTAACCTAACCCGTCCAGCCCCTCGCTGGTAATGTTTTACAGAATCCCGTTCGTGCCGTCCCGTACGTCTCGGTTGGGACATTGTGTACGTCTACAGCGTTATATATCCTAACCTAAGGCAGCCTAACATCTCGGATGCAGTATTATACGCCGTTCCTGGCGTATCGGCTCTACTTCTCGGGGGAAACATTATATTCGTCTATAACGTAATATAACCTAACCTAACACATCTAGCCCCTCGCTGGTAATGTTTTACAGAATCCCGTTCGTGTCGTCCCGTACATATCGGTTGGGATATTATATACGTCTATAGCGTTATATATCCTAACCTAAGGCAGGCTATCATCTCGGATGTAGAATTTTACAACATTCCTGGCGTATCGGCCCCTACTTCTCGGTGGGAACATTATATTCGTCTATAACGTAATATAACCTAACCTAACACATCTAGCCCCTCGCTGGTAATGTTTTACAGAATCCCGTTCGTGTCGTCCCGTACATCTCGGTTGGGATATTATATACGTCTATAGCGTTATATATCCTCACCTAAGGCAGGCTATCATCTCGGATGCAGTATTTTACAACATTCCTGGCATATCGGCCCCTACTTATCGGTGGGAACATTATATATGTCTATAACGTATCACAACTTAACCTAACCCAACCAGCCCGTCGCTGGTAATGTTTTACAGAATCCCGTTCCTGTCGTCCCGTACGTCGGGGTTGGGACATTATAAACGTCTACAGCGATATATATCCTAACGTAAGGCAGTCTAACATCTCGGATGTAGTATTTTACAACATTCCTGGCGTATCGGCCCCTACTTCTCGGTGGGAACATTATATTCGCTTATAACGTAATATAACCTAACCTAACACATCTAGCCCCTCGCTGGTAATGTTTTACAGAATCCCGTTCGTGTCGTCCCGTACATCTCGGTTGGGATATTATATACGTCTATAGCGTTATATATCCTAACCTAAGGCAGGCTATCATCTCGGATGTAGAATTTTACAACATTCCTGGCGTATCGGCCCCTACTCCTCGCTGGGAACATTATATAGGTCTATAACGTAAAATAACCTAACCTAACTCATCTAGCCCCTCGCTGGTAATGTTTTACAGAATCCCGCTCGTGACGTCCCGTACATCTCGGTTGGAATATTATATACGTCTATAGCGTTATATATCCTAACCTAAGGCAGGCTAACATCTCGGATGCAGTATTTTACAACATTCCTGGCGTATCGGCTCTACTTCTCGGTGGGAACATTATACACGTCTATAACGTAACATAACCTAACCTAACCCATCCAGCCCCTCGCTGGTAATATTTTACAGAATCGCGTTCGTGTCGTTCCGTACGTCTCGACTGGGATATTATATACGTCTATAGCGTTATAGATCCTAATCTAAGGCAGGCTATCATCTCGGATGCAGTATTTTACAACATTCCTGGCATATCGGCCCCTACTTATCGGTGGGAACGTTATATATGTCTATAACGTATCACAACTTAACCTAACCCACCTAGCCCGTCGCTGGTAATGTTTTACAGAATCCCGTTCCTGTCGTCCCGTACGTCGGGGTTGGGACATTATAAACGTCTACAGCGATATATATCCTAACGTAAGGCAGTCTAACATCTCGGATGTAGTATTTTACAACATTCCTGGCGTATCGGCCCCTACTTCTCGGTGGGAACATTATATTCGCTTATAACGTAATATAACCTAACCTAACACATCTAGCCCCTCGCTGGTAATGTTTTACAGAATAGCGTTCGTGTCGTCCCGTACATCTCGGTTGGGATATTATATACGTCTATAGCGCTATATATCCTAACCTAAGGCAGGCTATCATCTCGGATGTAGAATTTTACAACATTCCTGGCGTATCGGCCCCTACTTCTCGCTGGGAACATTATATAGGTCTATAACGTAAAATAACCTAACCTAACTCATCTAGCCCCTCGCTGGTAATGTTTTACAGAATCCCGCTCGTGACGTCCCGTACATCTCGGTTGGAATATTATATACGTCTATAGCGTTATATATCCTAACCTAAGGCAGGCTAACATCTCGGATGCAGTATTTTACAACATTCCTGGCGTATCGGCTCTACTTCTCGGTGGGAACATTATATACGTCTATAACGTATCACAACCTAACCTAACCCCTCTAGCCCCTCGCTGGTAATGTTTTACAGAATCCCGTTCCTGTCGTCCCGTACGTCTCGGTTGGGACATTATAAACGTCTACAGCGATATATATCCTAACTTAAGGCAGGCTAACATCTCGGATGCAGTATTTTACGCCATTCCTGGCGTATCGGCTCTACTTCTCGGGGGGAACATTATATTCGTCTATAACGTAATATAACCTAACCTAACACATCTAGCCCCTCGCTGGTAATGTGTTACAGAATCCCGTTCCTGTCGTCCCGTACGTCTCGGTTGGGACATTATAAACTTCTACAGCGATATATATCCTAACCTAAGGCAGGCCATCATCTCGGATGCGGTATTTTACAACATTCCTGGCATATCGGCCCCTACTTCTCGGTGGGAACATTATATACGTCTATAACGTATCACAACCTAATCTAACCCATCTAGCCCCTCGCTGGTAATGTTTTACAGAATCCCGTTCCTGTCGTCCCGTACGTCTCGGTTGGGACATTGTGTACGTCTACAGCGTTATATATCCTAACCTAAGGCAGCCTAACATCTCGGATGCAGTATTTTACGCCATTCCTGGCGTATCGGCCCTACTTCTCGGTGGGAACATTATATTCGTCTATAACGTAATATAACCTAACCTAACACGTCTAGCCCCTCGCTGGTAATGTTTTACAGAATCCCGTACGTGTCGTCCCGTACATCTCGCTTGGGATATTATATACGTCTATAGCGTTATATATCCTAACCTAAGGCAGGCTATCATCTCGGATGTAGAATTTTACAACATTCCTGGCGTATCGGCCCCTACTTCTCGGTGGGAACATTATATAGGTCTATAACGTAATATAACCTCACCTAACAAATCTAGCCCCTCGCTGGTAATGTTTTACAGAATCCCGCTCGTTACGTCCCGTACATCTCGGTTGGAATATTATATACGTCTATAGCGTTATATATCCTAACCCGAGGCAGGCCATCATCTCGGATGTAGTATTTTACAACATTCCTGGCGTATCGGCCCCTACTTCTCGGTGGGAACATTATATACGTCTATAACGGTTCACATACTAACCTAACCCATCTAGCCCCTCGCTGGTAATGTTTTACAGAATCCCGTTCGTGTCGTCCCGTACGTCTCGGTTGGGACATTATAAACGTCTACAGCGATATATATCCTAACTTAAGGCAGGCTAACATCTCGGATGCAGTATTTTACGCCATTCCTGGCGTATCGGCTCTACTTCTCGGGGGGAACATTATATTCGTCTATAACGTAATAAAACCTAACCTATCACATCTAGCCCCTCGCTGGTAATGTTTTACAGAATCCCGTTCCCGTCGTCCCATACGTCTCGGTTGGGACATTATAAACGTCTACAGCGATATATATCCTAACGCAAGGCAGGCTAACATCTCAGATGTAGTATTTTACAACATTCCTGGCGTATCGGCCTCTACTTCTCGGGGGGAACATTATATTCGTCTATAACGTAATATAACCTAACCTAACACATCTAGCCCCTCGCTGATAATGTTTTACAGAATCCCGTTCGTGTCGTCCCGTACATCTCGGTTGGAATATTATATACGTCTATAGCGTTATATATCCTAACCTAAGGCAGGCTAACATCTCGGATGCAGTATTTTACAACATTCCTGGCGTATCGGCTCTACTTCTCGGTGGGAACATTATACACGTCTATAACGTAACATAACCTAACCTAACCCATCCAGCCCCTCGCTGGTAATATTTTACAGAATCGCGTTCGTGTCGTTCCGTACGTCTCGACTGGGATATTATATACGTCTATAGCGTTATATATCCTAACCTAAGGCAGGCCATCATCTACGATGCAGTATTTTACAACATTCCTGGCATATCGGCCGCTACATCTCGGTGGGAACATTATATACGTCTATAACGTATCACAACCTAACCTAACCCCTCTAGCCCCTCGCTGGTAATGTTTTACAGAATCCCGTTCCTGTCGTCCCGTACGTCTCGGTTGGGACATTATAAACGTCTACAGCGATATATATCCTAACTTAAGGCAGGCTAACATCTCGGATGCAGTATTTTACGCCATTCCTGGCGTATCGGCTCTACTTCTCGGGGGGAACATTATATTCGTCTATAACGTAATATAACCTAACCTAACACATCTAGCCCCTCGCTGGTAATGTGTTACAGAATCCCGTTCCTGTCGTCCCGTACGTCTCGGTTGGGACATTATAAACTTCTACAGCGATATATATCCTAACCTAAGGCAGGCCATCATCTCGGATGCGGTATTTTACAACATTCCTGGCATATCGGCCCCTACTTCTCGGTGGGAACATTATATACGTCTATAACGTATCACAACCTAATCTAACCCATCTAGCCCCTCGCTGGTAATGTTTTACAGAATCCCGTTCCTGTCGTCCCGTACGTCTCGGTTGGGACATTGTGTACGTCTACAGCGATATATATCCTAACTTAAGGCAGGCTAACATCTCGGATGCAGTATTTTACGCCATTCCTGGCGTATCGGCTCTACTTCTCGGGGGGAACATTATATTCGTCTATAACGTAATAAAACCTAACCTATCACATCTAGCCCCTCGCTGGTAATGTTTTACAGAATCCCGTTCCCGTCGTCCCATACGTCTCGGTTGGGACATTATAAACGTCTACAGCGATATATATCCTAACGCAAGGCAGGCTAACATCTCAGATGTAGTATTTTACAACATTCCTGGCGTATCGGCCTCTACTTCTCGGGGGGAACATTATATTCGTCTATAACGTAATATAACCTAACCTAACACATCTAGCCCCTCGCTGATAATGTTTTACAGAATCCCGTTCGTGTCGTCCCGTACATCTCGGTTGGAATATTATATACGTCTATAGCGTTATATATCCTAACCTAAGGCAGGCTAACATCTCGGATGCAGTATTTTACAACATTCCTGGCGTATCGGCTCTACTTCTCGGTGGGAACATTATACACGTCTATAACGTAACATAACCTAACCTAACCCATCCAGCCCCTCGCTGGTAATATTTTACAGAATCGCGTTCGTGTCGTTCCGTACGTCTCGACTGGGATATTATATACGTCTATAGCGTTATATATCCTAACCTAAGGCAGGCCATCATCTACGATGCAGTATTTTACAACATTCCTGGCATATCGGCCGCTACATCTCGGTGGGAACATTATATACGTCTATAACGTATCACAACCTAACCTAACCCCTCTAGCCCCTCGCTGGTAATGTTTTACAGAATCCCGTTCCTGTCGTCCCGTACGTCTCGGTTGGGACATTATAAACGTCTACAGCGATATATATCCTAACTTAAGGCAGGCTAACATCTCGGATGCAGTATTTTACGCCATACCTGGCGTATCGGCTCTACTTCTCGGGGGGAACATTATATTCGTCTATAACGTAATATAACCTAACCTAACACATCTAGCCCCTCGCTGGTAATGTGTTACAGAATCCCGTTCCTGTCGTCCCGTACGTCTCGGTTGGGACATTATAAACTTCTACAGCGATATATATCCTAACCTAAGGCAGGCCATCATCTCGGATGCGGTATTTTACAACATTCCTGGCATATCGGCCCCTACTTCTCGGTGGGAACATTATATACGTCTATAACGTATCACAACCTAATCTAACCCATCTAGCCCCTCGCTGGTAATGTTTTACAGAATCCCGTTCCTGTCGTCCCGTACGTCTCGGTTGGGACATTGTGTACGTCTACAGCGTTATATATCCTAACCTAAGGCAGCCTAACATCTCGGAAGCAGTATTTTACGCCATTCCTGGCGTATCGGCCCCACTTCTCGGTGGGAACATTATATTCGTCTATAACGTAATATAACCTAACCTAACACGTCTAGCCCTCGCTGGTAATGTTTTACAGAATCCCGTTCGTGTCGTCCCGTACATCTCGCTTG
Organism: Xylocopa violacea; assembly: GCA_963969225.1. Lineage (NCBI taxonomy): Eukaryota > Metazoa > Arthropoda > Insecta > Hymenoptera > Apidae > Xylocopa > Xylocopa violacea. Next base: position 155,955 of record CAXAJV010001131.1, read on the forward strand.
GGATATTATATACGTCTATAGCGTTATATATCCTAACCTAAGGCAGGCTATCATCTCGGATGTAGAATTTTACAACATTCCTGGCGTATCGGCCCCTACTTCTCGGTGGGAACATTATATAGGTCTATAACGTAATATAACCTCACCTAACAAATCCAGCCCCTCGCTGGTAATGTTTTACAGAATCCCGCTCGTTACGTCCCGTACATCTCGGTTGGAATATTATATACGTCTATAGCGTTATATATCCTAACCCGAGGCAGGCCATCATCTCGGATGTAGTATTTTACAACATTCCTGGCGTATCGGCCCCTACTTCTCGGTGGGAACATTATATACGTCTATAACGGTTCACATACTAACCTAACCCATCTAGCCCATCGCTGGTAATGTTTTACAGAATCCCGTTCGTGTCGTCCCGTACGTCTCGGTTGGGACATTATAAACGTCTACAGCGATATATATCCTAACTTAAGGCAGGCTAACATCTCGGATGCAGTATTTTACGCCATTCCTGGCGTATCGGCTCTACTTCTCGGGGGGAACATTATATTCGTCTATAACGTAATAAAACCTAACCTATCACATCTAGCCCCTCGCTGGTAATGTTTTACAGAATCCCGTTCCCGTCGTCCCATACGTCTCGGTTGGGACATTATAAACGTCTACAGCGATATATATCCTAACGCAAGGCAGGCTAACATCTCAGATGTAGTATTTTACAACATTCCTGGCGTATCGGCCTCTACTTCTCGGGGGGAACATTATATTCGTCTATAACGTAATATAACCTAACCTAACACATCTAGCCCCTCGCTGATAATGTTTTACAGAATCCCGTTCGTGTCGTCCCGTACATCTCGGTTGGAATATTATATACGTCTATAGCGTTATAGATCCTAATATAAGGCAGGCTGTCATCTCGGATGCAGTATTTTACAACATTCCTGGCATATCGGCCCCTACTTATCGGCGGGAACATTATATATGTCTATAACGTATCACAACCTAACCTAACCCACCTAGCCCGTCGCTGGTAATGTTTTACAGAATCCCGTTCGTGTCGTCCCGTACATCTCGGTTGGGATATTATATACGTCTATAGCGTTATATATCCTAATCTAAGGCAGGCTATCATCTCGGATGCAGTATTTTACAACATTCCTGGCATATCGGCCCCTAATTATCGGTGGGAACATTATATATGTCTATAACGTAATATAACCGAACCTAACACATCTAGCCCCTCGCTGGTAATGTTTTACAGAATCCCTTTCGTGTCGTCCCGTACGTCTCGGTTGGGACATTATAAACTTCTACAGCGATATATATCCTAACGTAAGGCAATCTAACATCTCGGATGTAGAATTTTACAACACTCCTGGCGTATCGGCCCCTACTTCTCGGTGGGAACATTATATAGGTCTATAACGTAATATAACCTAACCTAACTCATCTAGCCCCTCGCTGGTAATGTTTTACAGAATCCCGTTCGTGTCGTCCCGTACATCTCGGTTGGAATATTATATACGTCTATAGCGTTATAGATCCTAATATAAGGCAGGCTGTCATCTCGGATGCAGTATTTTACAACATTCCTGGCGTATCGGCCCCTACTTCTCGCTGGGAACATTATATAGGTCTATAACGTAAAATAACCTAACCTAACTCATCTAGCCCCTCGCTGGTAATGTTTTACAGAATCCCGCTCGTGACGTCCCGTACATCTCGGTTGGAATATTATATACGTCTATAGCGTTATATATCCTAACCTAAGGCAGGCCATCATCTAGGATGCAGTATTTTACAACATTCCTGGCATATCGGCCGCTACATCTCGGTGGGAACATTATATACGTCTATAACGTATCACAACCTAACCTAACCCCTCTAGCCCCTCGCTGGTAATGTTTTACAGAATCCCGTTCCTGTCGTCCCGTACGTCTCGGTTGGGACATTATAAACGTCTACAGCGATATATATCCTAACTTAAGGCAGGCTAACATCTCGGATGCAGTATTTTACGCCATTCCTGGCGTATCGGCTCTACTTCTCGGGGGGAACATTATATTCGTCTATAACGTAATATAACCTAACCTAACACATCTAGCCCCTCGCTGGTAATGTGTTACAGAATCCCGTTCCTGTTGTCCCGTACGTCTCGGTTGGGACATTATAAACTTCTACAGCGATATATATCCTAACCTAAGGCAGGCCATCATCTCGGATGCGGTATTTTACAACATTCCTGGCATATCGGCCCCTACTTCTCGGTGGGAACATTATATACGTCTATAACGTATCACAACCTAATCTAACCCATCTAGCCCCTCGCTGGTAATGTTTTACAGAATCCCGTTCCTGTCGTCCCGTACGTCTCGGTTGGGACATTGTGTACGTCTACAGCGTTATATATCCTAGCCTAAGGCAGCCTAACATCTCGGATGCAGTATTTTACGCCATTCCTGGCGTATCGGCCCTACTTCTCGGTGGGAACATTATATTCGTCTATAACGTAATATAACCTAACCTAACACGTCTAGCCCCTCGCTGGTAATGTTTTACAGAATCCCGTTCGTGTCGTCCCGTACATCTCGCTTGGGATATTATATACGTCTATAGCGTTATATATCCTAACCTAAGGCAGGCTATCATCTCGGATGTAGAATTTTACAACATTCCTGGCGTATCGGCCCCTACTTCTCGGTGGGAACATTATATAGGTCTATAACGTAATATAACCTCACCTAACAAATCTAGCCCCTCGCTGGTAATGTTTTACAGAATCCCGCTCGTTACGTCCCGTACATCTCGGTTGGAATATTATATACGTCTATAGCGTTATATATCCTAACCCGAGGCAGGCCATCATCTCGGATGTAGTATTTTACAACATTCCTGGCGTATCGGCCCCTACTTCTCGGTGGGAACATTATATACGTCTATAACGGTTCACATACTAACCTAACCCATCTAGCCCCTCGCTGGTAATGTTTTACAGAATCCCGTTCGTGTCGTCCCGTACGTCTCGGTTGGGACATTACAAACGTCTACAGCGATATATATCCTAACTTAAGGCAGGCTAACATCTCGGATGCAGTATTTTACGCCATTCCTGGCGTATCGGCTCTACTTCTCGGGGGGAACATTATATTCGTCTATAACGTAATAAAACCTAACCTATCACATCTAGCCCCTCGCTGGTAATGTTTTACAGAATCCCGTTCCCGTCGTCCCATACGTCTCGGTTGGGACATTATAAACGTCTACAGCGATATATATCCTAACGTAAGGCAGGCTAACATCTCAGATGTAGTATTTTACAACATTCCTGGCGTATCGGCCTCTACTTCTCGGGGGGAACATTATCTTCGTCTATAACGTAATATAACCTAACCTAACACATCTAGCCCCTCGCTGATAATGTTTTACAGAATCCCGTTCGTGTCGTCCCGTACATCTCGGTTGGAATATTATATACGTCTATAGCGTTATAGATCCTAATATAAGGCAAGCTGTCATCTCGGATGCAGTATTTTACAACATTCCTGGCATATCGGCCCCTACTTATCGGCGGGAACATTATATATGTCTATAACGTATCACAACCTAACCTAACCCACCTAGCCCGTCGCTGGTAATGTTTTACAGAATCCCGTTCGTGTCGTCCCGTACATCTCGGTTGGGATATTATATACGTCTATAGCGTTATATATCCTAATCTAAGGCAGGCTATCATCTCGGATGCAGTATTTTACAACATTCCTGGCATATCGGCCCCTAATTATCGGTGGGAACATTATATATGTCTATAACGTAATATAACCGAACCTAACACATCTAGCCCCTCGCTGGTAATGTTTTACAGAATCCCTTTCGTGTCGTCCCGTACGTCTCGGTTGGGACATTATAAACTTCTACAGCGATATATATCCTAACGTAAGGCAATCTAACATCTCGGATGTAGAATTTTACAACACTCCTGGCGTATCGGCCCCTACTTCTCGGTGGGAACATTATATAGGTCTATAACGTAATATAACCTAACCTAACTCATCTAGCCCCTCGCTGGTAATGTTTTACAGAATCCCGTTCGTGTCGTCCCGTACATCTCGGTTGGAATATTATATACGTCTATAGCGTTATATATCCTAATCTAAGGCAGGCTATCATCTCGGATGCAGTATTTTACAACATTCCTGGCATATCGGCCCCTAATTATCGGTGGGAACATTATATATGTCTATAACGTATCACAACTTAACCTAACCCACCTAGCCCGTCGCTGGTAATGTTTTACAGAATCCCGTTCCTGTCGTCCCCTACATCTCGGTTGGGATATTATATACGTCTATAGCGTTATATATCCTAACCTAAGGCAGGCTATCATCTCGGATGTAGAATTTTACAACATTCCTGGCGTAGCGGCCCCTACTTCTCGCTGGGAACATTATATAGGTCTATAACGTAAAATAACCTAACCTAACTCATCTAGCCCCTCGCTGGTAATGTTTTACAGAATCCCGCTCGTGACGTCCCGTACATCTCGGTTGGAATATTATATACGTCTATAGCGTTATATATCCTAACCTAAGGCAGGCTAACATCTCGGATGCAGTATTTTACAACATTCCTGGCGTATCGGCTCTACTTCTCGGTGGGAACATTATACACGTCTATAACGTAACATAACCTAACCTAACCCATCCAGCCCCTCGCTGGTAATATTTTACAGAATCGCGTTCGTGTCGTTCCGTACGTTTCGACTGGGATATTATATACGTCTATAGCGTTATATATCCTAACCTAAGGCAGGCCATCATCTAGGATGCAGTATTTTACAACATTCCTGGCATATCGGCCGCTACATCTCGGTGGGAACATTATATACGTCTATAACGTATCACAACCTAACCTAACCCCTCTAGCCCCTCGCTGGTAATGTTTTACAGAATCCCGTTCCCGTCGTCCCATACGTCTCGGTTGGGACATTATAAACGTCTACAGCGATATATATCCTAACGTAAGGCAGGCTAACATCTCAGATGTAGTATTTTACAACATTCCTGGCGTATTGGCCTCTACTTCTCGGGGGGAACATTATATTCGTCTATAACGTAATATAACCTAACCTAACGCATCTAGCCCCTCGCTGATAATGTTTTACAGAATCCCGTTCGTGTCGTCCCGTACATCTCGGTTGGAATATTATATACGTCTATAGCGTTATAGATCCTAATATAAGGCAGGCTGTCATCTCGGATGCAGTATTTTACAACATTCCTGGCATATCGGCCCCTAATTATCGGTGGGAACATTATATATGTCATTAACGTAATATAACCGAACCTAACACATCTAGTCCCTCGCTGGTAATGTTTTACAGAATCCCTTTCGTGTCGTCCCGTACGTCTCGGTTGGGATATTATATACGTCTATAGCGTTATATATCCTAATCTAAGGCAGGCTATCATCTCGGATGCAGTATTTTACAACATTCCTGGCATATCGGCCCCTAATTATCGGTGGGAACATTATATATGTCTATAACGTAATATAACCGAACCTAACACATCTAGCCCCTCGCTGGTAATGTTTTACAGAATCCCTTTCGTGTCGTCCCGTACGTCTCGGTTGGGACATTATATACTTCTACAGCGATATATATCCTAACGTAAGGCAATCTAACATCTCGGATGTAGAATTTTACAACACTCCTGGCGTATCGGCCCCTACTTCTCGGTGGGAACATTATATAGGTCTATAACGTAATATAACCTAACCTAACTCATCTAGCCCCTCGCTGGTAATGTTTTACAGAATCCCGTTCGTGACGTCCCGTACATCTCGGTTGGGATATTATATACGTCTATAGCGTTATATATCCTAACCTAAGGCAGGCTATCTCCTCGGATGTAGTATTTCACAACATTTCTGGCGTATCGGTCCCTACTTCTCGGTGGGAACATTATATACGTCTATAACGTATCACATACTAACCTAACCCATCTAGCCCCTCGCTGGTAATGTTTTACAGAATCCCGTTCGATTCGTCCCGTACATCTCGGTTGGGATATTATATACGTCTATAGCGTTATATATCCTAACCTAAGGCAGGCTATCATTTCGGATGTAGAATTTTACAACATTCCTGGCGTATCGGCCCCTACTTCTCGGTGGGAACATTATATAGGTCTATAACGTAATATAACCTAACCTAACACATCTAGCCCCTCGCTGGTAATGTTTTACAGAATCCCGTTCGTGACGTCCCGTACATCTCGGTTGGAATATTATATACGTCTATAGCGTTATAGATCCTAATCTAAGGCAGGCTATCATCTCGGATGCAGTATTTTACAACATTCCTGGCATATCGGCCCCTACTTATCGGTGGGAACATTATATATGTCTATAACGTATCACAACTTAACCTAACCCACCTAGCCCGTCGCTGGTAATGTTTTACAGAATCCCGTTCGTGTCGTCCCGTACTTCTCGTTTGGGATATTATATACGTCTATAGCGTGATATATCCTAACCTAACGCAGGCCATCATCTGGGATGCAGTATTTTACAACATTCCTGGCATATCGGCCGCTACATCTCGGTGGGAACATTATATATGTCTATAACGTATCACAACCTAACCTAACCCATCTAGCCCCTCGCTGGTAATGTTTTACAGAATCCCGTTCCTGTCGTCCCGTACGTCTCGGTTGGGACATTATAAACGTCTACAGCGATATATATCCTAACGTAAGGCAGGCTAACATCTCGGATGTAGTATTTTACAACATTCCTGGCGTATCGGCCCCTACTTCTCGGTGGGAACATTATATTCGCTTATAACGTAATATAACCTAACCTAACACATCTAGCCCCTCGCTGGTAATGTTTTACAGAATACCGTTCGTGTCGTCCCGTACATCTCGGTTGGGATATTATATACGTCTATAGCGTTACATATCCTAACCTAAGGCATGCCATCATCTAGGATGCAGTATTTTACAACATTCCTGGCATATCGGCCGCTACATCTCGGTGGGAACATTGTATACGTCTATAACGTATCACAACCTAACCTAACCCATCTAGCCCCTCGCTGGTAATGTTTTACAGAATGCCGTTCCTGTCGTCCCGTACGTCTAGGTTGGGACATTATAAACGTCTACAGCGATACATATCCTAACTTAAGGCAGGCTAATATCCCGGATGCAGTATTTTACGCCATTCCTGGCGTATCGCCTCTACTTCTCGGGGGGAACATTATGTTCGTCTATAACGTAATATAACCTAACCTAACACATCTAGCCCCTCGCTGGTAATGTTTTACAGAATCCCGTTCCTGTCGTCCCGTACGTCTCGGTTGGGACATTATAAACGTCTACAGCGATATATATCCTAACGTAAGGCAGGCTAACATCTCGGATGCAGTATTCTACGCCATTCCTGGCGTAGCGGCTCTACTTCTCGGTGGGAACACTGTACACGTCTATAACGTAACATAACCTAACCTAACACATCCAGCCCCTCGCTGGTAATATTTTACAGAATCGCGTTCGTGTCGTTCCGTACGTCACGGTTGGGATATTACATACGTCTATAGCGTTATATATCCTAATCTAAGGCAGGCTATCATCTCGGATGCAGTATTTTACAACATTCCTGGCATATCGGCCCCTAATTATCGGTGGGAACATTATATATGTCTATAACGTATCACAACTTAACCTAACCCACCTAGCCCGTCGCTGGTAATGTTTTACAGAATCCCGTTCCTGTCGTCCCGTACGTCGGGGTTGGGACATTATAAACGTCTACAGCGATATATATCCTAACGTAAGGCAGTCTAACATCTCGGATGTAGTATTTTACAACATTCCTGGCGTATCGGCCCCTACTTCTCGGTGGGAACATTATATTCGCTTATAACGTAATATAACCTAACCTAACACATCTAGCCCCTCGCTGGTAATGTTTTACAGAATACCGCTCGTGACGTCCCGTACATCTCGGTTGGAATATTATATACGTCTATAGCGTTATATATCCTAACATAAGGCAGGCTAACATCTCGGATGCAGTATTTTACAACATTCCTGGCGTATCGGCTCTACTTCTCGGTGGGAACATTATACACGTCTATAACGTAACATAACCTAACCTAACCCATCCAGCCCCTCGCTGGTAATATTTTACAGAATCGCGTTCGTGTCGTTCCGTACGTCTCGACTGGGATATTATATACGTCTATAGCGTTATATATCCTAACCTAAGGCAGGCCATCATCTAGGATGCAGTATTTTACAACATTCCTGGCATATCGGCCGCTACATCTCGGTGGGAACATTATATACGTCTATAACGTATCACAACCTAACCTAACCCCTCTAGCCCCTCGCTGGTAATGTTTTACAGAATCCCGTTCCTGTCGTCCCGTACGTCTCGGTTGGGACATTATAAACGTCTACAGCGATATATATCCTAACTTAAGGCAGGCTAACATCTCGGATGCAGTATTTTACGCCATTCCTGGCGTATCGGCTCTACTTCTCGGGGGGAACATTATATTCGTCTATAACGTAATATAACCTAACCTAACACATCTAGCCCCTCGCTGGTAATGTGTTACAGAATCCCGTTCCTGTCGTCCCGTACGTCTCGGTTGGGACATTATAAACTTCTACAGCGATATATATCCTAACCTAAGGCAGGCCATCATCTCGGATGCGGTATTTTACAACATTCCTGGCATATCGGCCCCTACTTCTCGGTGGGAACATTATATACGTCTATAACGTATCACAACCTAATCTAACCCATCTAGCCCCTCGCTGGTAATGTTTTACAGAATCCCGTTCCAGTCGTCCCGTACGTCTCGGTTGGGACATTGTGTACGTCTACAGCGTTATATATCCTAACCTAAGGGAGCCTAACATCTCGGATGCAGTATTTTACGCCATTCCTGGCGTATCGGCCCTACTTCTCGGTGGGAACATTATATTCGTCTATAACGTAATATAACCTAACCTAACACGTCTAGCCCCTCGCTGGTAATGTTTTACAGAATCCCGTTCGTGTCGTCCCGTACATCTCGCTTGGGATATTATATACGTCTATAGCGTTATATATCCTAACCTAAGGCAGGCTATCATCTCGGATGTAGAATTTTACAACATTCCTGGCGTATCGGCCCCTACTTCTCGGTGGGAACATTATATAGGTCTATAACGTAATATAACCTCACCTAACAAATCTAGCCCCTCGCTGGTAATGTTTTACAGAATCCCGCTCGTTACGTCCCGTACATCTCGGTTGGAATATTATATACGTCTATAGCGTTATATATCCTAACCCGAGGCAGGCCATCATCTCGGATGTAGTATTGTACAACATTCCTGGCGTATCGGCCCCTACTTCTCGGTGGGAACATTATATACGTCTATGACGGTTCACATACTAACCTAACCCATCTAGCCCCTCGCTGGTAATGTTTTACAGAATCCCGTTCCTGTCGTCCCATACGTCTCGGTTGGGACATTATAAACGTCTACAGCGATATATATCCTAACTTAAGGCAGGCTAACATCTCGGATGCAGTATTTTACGCCATTCCTGGCGTATCGGCTCTACTTCTCGGGGGGAACATTATATTCGTCTATAACGTAATAAAACCTAACCTATCACATCTAGCCCCTCGCTGGTAATGTTTTACAGAATCCCGTTCCCGTCGTCCCATACGTCTCGGTTGGGTCATTATAAACGTCTACAGCGATATATATCCTAACGTAAGGCAGGCTAACATCTCAGATGTAGTATTTTACAACATTCCTGGCGTATCGGCCTCTACTTCTCGGGGGGAACATTATATTCGTCTATAACGTAATATAACCTAACCTAACGCATCTAGCCCCTCGCTGATAATGTTTTACAGAATCCCGTTCGTGTCGTCCCGTACATCTCGGTTGGAATATTATATACGTCTATAGCGTTATAGATCCTAATATAAGGCAGGCTGTCATCTCGGATGCAGTATTTTACAACATTCCTGGCATATCGGCCCCTAATTATCGGTGGGAACATTATATATGTCTATAACGTAATATAACCGAACCTAACACATCTAGCCCCTCGCTGGTAATGTTTTACAGAATCCCTTTCGTGTCGTCCCGTACGTCTCGGTTGGGATATTATATACGTCTATAGCGTTATATATCCTAATCTAAGGCAGGCTATCATCTCGGATGCAGTATTTTACAACATTCCTGGCATATCGGCCCCTAATTATCGGTGGGAACATTATATATGTCTATAACGTAATATAACCGAACCTAACACATCTAGCCCCTCGCTGGTAATGTTTTACAGAATCCCTTTCGTGTCGTCCCGTACGTCTCGGTTGGGACATTATAAACTTCTACAGCGATATATATCCTAACGTAAGGCAATCTAACATCTCGGATGTAGAATTTTACAACACTCCTGGCGTATCGGCCCCTACTTCTCGGTGGGAACATTATATAGGTCTATAACGTAATATAACCTAACCTAACTCATCTAGCCCCTCGCTGGTAATGTTTTACAGAATCCCGTTCGTGACGTCCCGTACATCTCGGTTGGGATATTATATACGTCTATAGCGTTATATATCCTAACCTAAGGCAGGCTATCTCCTCGGATGTAGTATTTCACAACATTTCTGGCGTATCGGTCCCTACTTCTCGGTGGGAACATTATATACGTCTATAACGTATCACATACTAACCTAACCCATCTAGCCCCTCGCTGGTAATGTTTTACAGAATCCCGTTCGTTTCGTCCCGTACATCTCGGTTGGGATATTATATACGTCTATAGCGTTATATATCCTAACCTAAGGCAGGCTATCATTTCGGATGTAGAATTTTACAACATTCCTGGCGTATCGGCCCCTACTTCTCGGTGGGAACATTATATAGGTCTATAACGTAATATAACCTAACCTAACACATCTAGCCCCTCGCTGGTAATGTTTTACAGAATCCCGTTCGTGACGTCCCGTACATCTCGGTTGGAATATTATATACGTCTATAGCGTTATAGATCCTAATCTAAGGCAGGCTATCATCTCGGATGCAGTATTTTACAACATTCCTGGCATATCGGCCCCTACATATCGGTGGGAACATTATATATGTCTATAACGTATCACAACTTAACCTAACCCACCTAGCCCGTCGCTGGTAATGTTTTACAGAATCCCGTTCGTGTCGTCCCGTACTTCTCGGTTGGGATATTATATACGTCTATAGCGTGATATATCCTAACCTAACGCAGGCCCTCATCTCGGATGCAGTATGTTACAACATTCCTGGCATATCGGCCGCTACATCTCGGTGGGAACATTATATATGTCTATAACGTATCACAACCTAACCTAACCCATCTAGCCCCTCGCTGGTAATGTTTTACAGAATCCCGTTCCTGTCGTCCCGTACGTCGCGGTTGGGACATTATAAACGTCTACAGCGATATATATCCTAACGTAAGGCAGTCTAACATCTCGGATGTAGTATTTTACAACATTCCTGGCGTATCGGCCTCTACTTCTCGGTGGGAACATTATATAGGTCTATAACGTAATATAACCGAACCTAACATCTAGCCCCTCGCTGGTAATGTTTTACAGAATCCCGTTCCTGTCGTCCCGTACGTCTCGGTTGGGACATTATAAAAGTCTACAGCGATATATATCCTAACGTAAGGCAGGCTAACATCTCGGATGTAGTATTTTACAACATTCCTGGCGTATCGGCCCCTACTTCTCGGTGGGATCATTATATTCGCTTATAACGTAATATAACCTAACCTAACACATCTAGCCCCTCGCTGGTAATGTTTTACAGAATACCGTTCGTGTCGTCCCGTACATCTCGGTTGGGATATTATATACGTCTATAGCGTTATATATCCTAACCTAAGGCAGGCTATCATCTCGGATGTAGAATTTTACAACAATCCTGGCGTATCGGCCCCTACTTCTCGCTGGGAACATTATATAGGTCTATAACGTAAAATAACCTAACCTAACTCATCTAGCCCCTCGCTGGTAATGTTTTACAGAATCCCGTTCGTGTCGTCCCGTACGTCTCGGTTGGGACATTATATACGTCTACAGCGTTATATATCCTAACCTAAGGCTGGCTAACATCTCGGATGCAGTATTTTACAACATTCCTGGCGTATCGGCTCTACTTCTCGGTGGGAACATCATACACGTCTATAACGTAACATAACCTAACCTAACCCATCCAGCCCCTCGCTGGTAATATTTTACAGAATCGCGTTCGTGTCGTTCCGTACGTCTCGCCTGGGATATTATATACGTCTATAGCGTTATATATCCTAACCTAAGGCATGCCATCATCTAGGATGCAGTATTTTACAACATTCCTGGCATATCGGCCGCTACATCTCGGTGGGAACATTATATACGTCTATAACGTATCACAACCTAACCTAACCCATCTAGCCCCTCGCTGGTAATGTTTTACAGAATGCCGTTCCTGTCGTCCCGTACGTCTCGTTTGGGACATTATAAACGTCTACAGCGATACATATCCTAACTTAAGGCAGGCTAATATCCCGGATGCAGTATTTTACGCCATTCCTGGCGTATCGGCTCTACTTCTCGGGGGGAACATTATGTTCGTCTATAACGTAATATAACCTAACCTAACACATCTAGCCCCTCGCTGGTAATGTTTTACAGAATCCCGTTCCTGTCGTCCCGTACGTCTCGGTTGGAACATTATAAACGTCTACAGCGATATATATCCTAACTTAAGGCAGGCTAACATCTCGGATGCAGTATTTTACGCCATTCCTGGCGTATCGGCTCTACTTCTCGGGGGGAACATTATATTCGTCTATAACGTAATATAACCTAACCTAACACATCTAGCCCCTCGCTGGTAATGTTTTACAGAATCCCGTTCGTGTCGTCCCGTACGTCTCGGTTGGGACATTATATACGTCTACAGCGTTATATACCCTAACTTAAGGCAGGCTATCATCTCGGATGCAGTATTTTACGCCATTCCTGGCTTATCGGCTCTACTTCTCGGGGGGAACATTATATTCGTCTATAACGTAATATAACCTAACCTAACACATCTAGCCCCTCGCTGGTAATGTTTTACAGAATCCCGTTCGTGTCGTCCCGTACGTCTCGGTTGGGACATTATATACGTCTACAGCGTTATATACCCTAACTTAAGGCAGGCTATCATCTCGGATGCAGTATTTTACGCCATTCCTGGCTTATCGGCTCTACTTCTCGGGGGGAACATTATATACGTCTATAACCTATCACATACTAACCTAACCCATCTAGCCCCTCGCAGGTAATGTTTTACAGAATCCCGTTCGTGTCGTCCCGTACATCTCGGTTGGTATATTATATACGTCTATTGCGTTATATATCCTAACCTAAGGCAGGCTATCATCTCGGATGTAGTATTTCACAACATTTCTGGCGTATCGGCCCCTACTTCTCGGTGGGAACATTATATACGTCTATAACGTATCACATACTAACCTAACCCATCTAGCCCCTCGCTGGTAATGTTTTACAGAATCCCGTTCGTTTCGTCCCGTACATCTCGGTTGGGATATTATATACGTCTATAGCGTTATATATCCTAACCTAAGGCAGGCTATCATTTCGGATGTAGAATTTTACAACATTCCTGGCGTATCGGCCCCTACTTCTCGGTGGGAACATTATATAGGTCTATAACGTAATATAACCTAACCTAACACATCTAGGCTCTCGCTGGTATTGTTTTACAGAATCCCGTTCGTGTCGTCCCGTACGTCTCGGTTGGGACATTATATACGTCTACAGCGTTATATATCCTAACTTAAGGCAGGCTATCATCTCGGATGCAGTATTTTACGCCATTCCTGGCGTATCGGCTCTACTTCTCGGTGGGAACACTATACACGTCTATAACGTAACATAACCTAACCTAACACATCCAGCCCCTCGCTGGTAATATTTTACAGAATCGCGTTCGTGTCGTTCCGTACGTCTCGACTGGGATATTATATACGTCTATAGCGTTATATATCCTAACCTAAGGCAGGCCATCATCTCGGATGCAGTATTTTACAAAATTCCTGGCATATCGGCCGCTACATCTCGGTGGGAACATTATATAAGTCTATAACGTATCACATACTAACCTAACCCATCTAGCCCCTCGCTGGTATTGTTTTACAGAATCCCGTTCGTGACGTTCCGTACATCTCGGTTGGAATATTATATACGTCTATAGCGTTATATATCCTAACCTAAGGCAGGCTATCATCTCGGATGTAGTATTTTACGCCATTCCTGGCGTATCGGCTCTACTTCTCGGGGGGAACATTATATTCGTCTATAACGTAATATAACCTAACCAAACACATCTAGCTCCTCGCTGGTAATGTTTTACAGAATCCCGTTCCTGTCGTCCCGTACGTCTCGGTTGGGACATTATAAACGTCTACAGCGATACATATCCTAACTTAAGGCAGGCTAATATCCCGGATGCAGTATTTTACGCCATTCCTGGCGTATCGGCTCTACTTCTCTGGGGGAACATTATGTTCGTCTATAACGTAATATAACCTAACCTAACACATCTAGCCCCTCGCTGGTAATGTTTTACAGAATCCCGTTCCTGTCGTCCCGTACGTCTCGGTTGGGACATTATAAACGTCTACAGCGATATATATCCTAACGTAAGGCAGGCTAACATCTCGGATGCAGTATTCTACGCCATTCCTGGCGTATTGGCTCTACTTCTCGTTGGGAACACTATACACGTCTATAACGTAACATAACCTAACCTAACACATCCAGCCCCTCGCTGGTAATATTTTACAGAATCGCGTTCGTGTCGTTCCGTACGTCTCGACTGGGATATTATATACGTCTATAGCGTTATATATCCTAACCTAAGGCAGGCCATCATCTCGGATGCAGTATTTTACAACATTCCTGGCATATCGGGCGCTACATCTCGGTGGGAACATTATATACGTCTATAACTTATCACAACCTAACCTAACCCCTCTAGCCCCTCGCTGGTAATGTTTTACCGAATCCCGTTCCTGTCGTCCCGTACGTCTCGGTTGGGACATTATAAACGTCTACAGCGATATATATCCTAACTTAAGGCAGGCTAACATCTCGGATGCAGTATTTTACGCCATTCCTGGCGTATCGGCTCTACTTCTCGGGGGGAACATTATATTCGTCTATAACGTAATATAACCTAACCTAACACATCTAGCCCCTCGCTGGTAATGTTTTACAGAATCCCGTTCGTGTCGTCCCGTACGTCGCGGTTGGGACATTATATACGTCTGCAGCGTTATATACCCTAACTTAAGGCAGGCTATCATCTCGGATGCAGTATTTTACGCCATTCCTGGCGTATCGGCTCTACTTCTCGGGGGGAACATTATATTCGTCTATAACGTAATATAACCTAACCTAACACATCTAGCCCCTCGCTGGTAATGATTTACAGAATCCCGTTCCTGTCGTCCCGTACGTCTCGGTTGGGACATTATAAACGTCTACAGCGATATATATCCTAACATAAGGCAGGCTAACATCTCGGATGTAGTATTTTACAACATTCCTGGCGTATCGGCCTCTACTTCTCGGGGGGAACATTATATTCGTCTATAACGTAATATAACCTAACCTAACACATCTAGCCCCTCGCTGGTAATGTTTTACAGAATCCCGTTCCTGTCGTCCCGTACGTCTCGGTTGGGACATTATAAACTTCTACGACGATATATATCCTAACGTAAGGCAGGCTAACATCTCGGATGCAGTATTTTACGCCATTCCTGGCGTATCGGCTCTACTTCTCGGTGGGAACATTATATATTTCTATAACGTATCACAACCTAACCTAACCCGTCTAGCCCCTCGCTGGTAATGTTTTACAGAATCCCGTTCGTTTCGTCCCGTACGTCTCGGTTGGGAAATTATAAACGTCTACAGCGATATATATCCTAACTTAAGGCAGGCTAACATCTCGGATGCAGTATTTTACGCCATTCCTGTCATATCGGCCCCTACTTCTCGGTGGGAACATTATATATTTCTATAACGTATCACAACCTAACCTAACCCGTCTAGCCCCTCGCTGGTAATGTTTTACAGAATCCCGTTCGTTTCGTCCCGTACGTCTCGGTTGGGAAATTATAAACTTCTACAGCGATATATATCCTAACGTAAGGCAGGCTAACATCTCGGATGTAGTATTTTACAACATTCCTGGCGTATCGGCCCCTACTTCTCGGTGGGAGCATTATATACGTATATAACGTATCACATACTAACCTAACCCATCTAGCCCCTCGCTGGTAATGTTTTACAGAGTCCCGTTCGTGTCGTCCCGGACGTCTCGGTTGGGACATTATATACGTCTACAGCGATACATATCCTAACTTAAGGCAGGCTAATATCTCGGATGCAGTATTTTATGCCATTCCTGGCGTATCGGCTCTACTTCTCGGTGGGAACACTATACACGTCTATAACGTAACATAACCTAACCTAACCCATCCAGCCCCTCGCTGGTAATATTTTACAGAATCGCGTTCGTGTCGTTCCGTACGTCTCGACTGGGATATTATATACGTCTATAGCGTTATATATCCTAACCTAAGGCAGGCTATCATCTCGGATGTAGTATTTTACAACATTCCTGGCGTATCGGCTCTACTTCTCGGGGGGAACATTATATTCGTCTATAACGTAATATAACCTAACCTAAGACATCTAGCCCCTCGCTGGTAATGTTTTACAGAATCCCGTTCGTGACGTCCCGTACATCTCGGTTGGGATATTATATACGTCTATAGCGTTATATATCCTAACCTAAGGCAGGCTAACATCTCGGATGTAGTATTTTACAACATTCCTGGCGTATCGGCCCCTACTTCTCGGTGGGAACATTATATAGTTCTATAACGTAATATAACCGAACCTAACACATCTAGCCCCTCGCTGGTAATATGTTACAGAATCCCGTTCCTGTCGTCCCGTACGTCTCGGTTGGGACATTATAAACTTCTACAGCGATATATATCCTAACCTAAGGCAGGCCATCATCTCGGATGCGGTATTTTACAACATTCCTGGCATATCGGCCCCTACTTATCGGTGGGAACATTATATATGTCTATAACGTATCAGAACCTAACCTAACCCACCTAGCCCGTCGCTGGTAATGTTTTACAGAATCCCGTTCCTGTCGTCCCGTACGTCTCGGTTGGGACATTATAAACGTCTACAGCTATATATATCCTAACGTAAGGCAGACTAACATCTCAGATGTAGCATTTTACAACATTCCTGGCGTATCGGCCCCTACTTCTCGGTGGGAACATTATATAGGTCTATAACGTAATATAACCGAACCTAACATCTAGCCCCTCGCTGGTAATGTTTTACAGAATCCCGTTCCTGTCGTCCCGTACGTCTCGGTTGGGACATTATAAACTTCTACAGCGATATATATCCTAACGTAAGGCAGGCTAACATCTCGGATGTAGTATTTTACAACATTCCTGGCGTATCGGCCCCTACTTCTCGGTGGGAACATTATATTCGTCTATAACGTAATATAACCTAACCTAACACATCTAGCCCCTCGCTGGTAATGTTTTACAGAATCCCGTTCGTGTCGTCCCGTACATCTCGGTTGGGATATTATATACGTCTATAGCGTTATATATCCTAACCTAAGGCAGGCTATCATCTCGGATGTAGTATTTCACAACATTTCTGGCGTATCGGCCCCTACTTCTCGGTGGGAACATTATATACGTCTATAACGTATCACATACTAACCTAACCCATCTAGCCCCTCGCTGGTAATGGTTTACAGAATCCCGTTCGTTTCGTCCCGTACATCTCGGTTGGGATATTATATACGTCTATAGCGTTATATATCCTAACCTAAGGCAGGCCATCATCTCGGATGCAGTACATTACAACATTCCTGGCATATCGGCCCCTACTTCTCGGTGGGAACACTATACACGTCTATAACGTAACATAACCTAACCTAACCCAGCCAGCAACTCGCTGGTAATATTTTACAGAATCGCGTTCGTGTCGTTCCGTACGTCTCGACTGGGATATTATATACGTCTATAGCGTTATATATCCTAACCTAAGGCAGGCCATCATCTCGGATGCAGTATTTTACAACATTCCTGGCATATTGGGCGCTACATCTCGGTGGGAACATTATATACGTCTATAACTTATCACAACCTAACCTAACCCCTCTAGCCCCTCGCTGGTAATGTTTTACAGAATCCCGTTCCTGTCGTCCCGTACGTCTCGGTTGGGACATTATAAACGTCTACAGCGATATATATCCTAACTTAAGGCAGGCTAACATCTCGGATGCAGTATTTTACGCCATTCCTGGCGTATCGGCTCTACTTCTCGGGGGGAACATTATATTCGTCTATAACGTAATATAACCTAACCTAACACATCTAGCCCCTCGCTGGTAATGTTTTACAGAATCCCGTTCGTGACGTCCCGTACATCTCGGTTGGGAAATTATAAACGTCTACAGCGTTATATATCCTAACGTAAGGCAGGCTAACATCTCGGATGTATTATTTTACAACATTCCTGTCATATCGGCCCCTACTTCTCGGTGGGAACATTATATATTTCTATAACGTATCACAACCTAACCTAACCCGTCTAGCACCTCGCTGGTAATGTTTTACAGAATCCCGTTCGTTTCGTCCCGTACGTCTCGGTTGGGAAATTATAAACTTCTACAGCGATATATATCCTAACGTAAGGCAGGCTAACATCTCGGATGTAGTATTTTACAACATTTGTGGCGTATCGGCACCTACTTCTCGGTGGGAGCATTATATACGTCTATAACGTATCACATACTAACCTAACCCATCTAGCCCCTCGCTGGTAATGTTTTACAGAGTCCCGTTCGTGTCGTCCCGGACGTCTCGGTTGGGACATTATATACGTCTACAGCGTTATATATCCTAACCTAAGGCAAGCCATCATCTCGGATGCAGTACTTTACAACATTCCTGGCATATCGGCCCCTACTTCTCGGTGGGAACATTATATACGTCTATAACGTATCACAACCTAATCTAACCCATCTAGCCCCTCGCTGGTAATGTTTTACAGAATCCCGTTCCTGTCGTCCCGTACGTCTCGGTTGGGACATTATAAACTTCTACGACGATATATATCCTAACGTAAGGCAGGCTAACTTCTCGGATGTAGTATTTTACAACATTCCCGGGCTATCGGGCCCTACTTCTCGGTGGGATCATTATATTCGTCTATAACGTTATATATCCTAGCCTAACACATCTAGGTCCTCGCTAGTAATGTTTTACAGAATCTCGTTCGTGACGACTCGTACATCTCGGTTGGAATATTATACACGTTTATAGCGTTATATATCCTAACCTAAGGCAGGCTATCATCTCGGATGTAGTATTTTACAACATTCCTGGCGTATCGGCCCCTACTTCTCGGTGGGAACATTATATACGTCTATAACGTATCACACACTAACCTAACCCATCTAGCCCCTCGCTGGTAATGTTTTACAGAATCCCGTTCGTGTCGTCCCGTACATCTCGGTTGGGATATTATATACGTCTATAGCGTTATATATCCTAACCTAAGGCAGGCCATCATCTCGGATGCAGTACTTTACATCATTCCTGGCATATCGGCCCCTACTTCTCGGTGGGAACACTATACACGTCTATAACGTAACATATCCTAACCTAACCCATCCAGCCCCTCGCTGGTAATGTTTTACAGAATCCCGTTCCTGTCGTCCCGTACATCTCGGTTGGGATATTATATACGTCTATAGCGTTATATATCCTAATCTAAGGCAGGCTAACATCTCGGATGCAGTATTTTACGCCATTCCTGGCGTATCGGCTCTACTTCTCGGGGGGAACATTATATTCGTCTATAACGTAATATAACCTAACCTAACACATCTAGCCCCTCGCTGGTAATGATTTACAGAATCCCGTTCCTGTCGTCCCGTACGTCTCGGTTGGGACATTATAAACGTCTACAGCGATATATATCCTATCCTAAGGCAGCCTAATATCTCGGATGCAGTATTTTACGCCATTCCTGGCGTATCGGCTCTACTTCTCGGGGGGAACATTATATTCGTCTATAACGTAATATAACCTAACCTAAGACATCTAGCCCCTCGCTGGTAATGTTTTACAGAATCCCGTTCGTGACGTCCCGTACATCTCGGTTGGGATATTATATACGTCTATAGCGTTATATATCCTAACCTAAGGCAGGCTAACATCTCGGATGTAGTATTTTACAACATTCCTGGCGTATCGGCCCCTACTTCTCGGTGGGAACATTATATAGTTCTATAACGTAATATAACCGAACCTAACACATCTAGCCCCTCGCTGGTAATATGTTACGGAATCCCGTTCCTGTCGTCCCGTACGTCTCGGTTGGGACATTATAAACTTCTACAGCGATATATATCCTAACCTAAGGCAGGCCATCATCTCGGATGCGGGATTTTACAACATTCCTGGCATATCGGCCCCTACTTATCGGTGGGAACATTATATATGTCTATAACGTATCAGAACCTAACCTAACCCACCTAGCCCGTCGCTGGTAATGTTTTACAGAATCCCGTTCGTGACGTCCCGTACATCTCGGTTGGGATATTATATACGTCAATTGCGTTATATGTCCTAATCTAAGGCAGGCTATCATCTCGGATGCAGTATTTTACAACATTCCTGGCATATCGGCCCCTACTTATCGGTGGGAACATTATATATGTCTATAACGTATCACAACCTAACCTAACCCATCTAGCCCCTCGCTGGTAATGTTTTACAGAATCCCGTTCCTGTCGTCCCGTACGTCTCGGTTGGGACATTATAAACGTCTACAGCGATACATATCCTAACTTAAGGCAGGCTAATATCTCGGATGCAGTATTTTACGCCATTCCTGGCGTATCGGCTCTACTTCTCGGGGGGAACATTATATTCGTCTATAACGTAATATAACCTAACCTAACACATCTAGCCCCTCGCTGGTAATGATTTACAGAATCCCGTTCCTGTCGTCCCGTACGTCTCGGTTGGGACATTATAAACGTCTACAGCGATATATATCCTATCCTAAGGCAGGCCATCATCTCGGATGCAGTATTTTACAACATTCCTGGCATGTCGGCCGCTACATCTCGGTGGGAACATTATATACGTCTATAACTTATCACAACCTAACCTAACCCATCTAGCCCCTCGCTGGTAATGTTTTACAGAATCCCGTTCCTGTCGTCCCGTACGTCTCGGTTGGGACATTATAAACTTCTACGACGATATATATCCTAACGTAAGGCAGGCTAACATCTCGGATGCAGTATTTTACGCCATTCCTGGCGTATCGGCTCTACTTCTCGGGGGGAACATTATATTCGTCTATAACGTAATATAACCTAACCTAACACATCTAGCCCCTCGCTGGTAATGTTTTACAGAATCCCGTTCGTGACGTCCCGTACATCTCGGTTGGGAAATTATAAACGTCTACAGCGATATATATCCTAACTTAAGGCAGGCTAACATCTCGGATGCAGTATTTTACGTCATTCCTGGCGTATCGGCTCTACTTCTCGGGGGGAACATTATACACGTCTATAACGTAACATAACCTATCCTAACCCATCTAGCCCCTCGCTGGTAATATTTTACAGAATCGGGTTCGTGTCGTACCGTACGTCTCGATTGGGATATTATATACGTCTACAGCGATACATATCCTAACTTAAGGCAGGCTAATATCTCGGATGCAGTATTTTACGCCGTTCCTGGCGTATCGGCTCTACTTCTCGGTGGGAACACTATACACGTCTATAACGTAACATAACCTAACCTAACCCATCCAGCCCCTCGCTGGTAATATTTTACAGAATCGCGTTCGTGTCGTTCCGTACGTCTCGACTGGGATATTATATACGTCTATAGCGTTATATATCCTAACCTAAGGCAGGCTATCATCTCGGATGTAGTATTTTACAACATTCCTGGCGTATCGGCTCTACTTCTCGGGGGGAACATTATATTCGTCTATAACGTAATATAACCTAACCTAAGACATCTAGCCCCTCGCTGGTAATGTTTTACAGAATCCCGTTCGTGACGTCCCGTACATCTCGGTTGGGATATTATATACGTCTATAGCGTTATATATCCTAACCTAAGGCAGGCTAACATCTCGGATGTAGTATTTTACAACATTCCTGGCGTATCGGCCCCTACTTCTCGGTGGGAACATTATATAGTTCTATAACGTAATATAACCGAACCTAACACATCTAGCCCCTCGCTGGTAATATGTTACAGAATCCCGTTCCTGTCGTCCCGTACGTCTCGGTTGGGACATTATAAACTTCTACAGCGATATATATCCTAACGTAAGGCAGGCTAACATCTCGGATGTAGTATTTTACAACATTCCTGGCGTATCGGCCCCTACTTCTCGGTGGGAACATTATATTCGTCTATAACGTAATATAACCTAACCTAACACATCTAGCCCCTCGCTGGTAATGTTTTACAGAATCCCGTTCGTGTCGTCCCGTACATCTCGGTTGGGATATTATATACGTCTATAGCGTTATATATCCTAACCTAAGGCAGGCTATCATCTCGGATGTAGTATTTCACAACATTTCCGGCGTATCGGCCCCTACTTCTCGGTGGGAACATTATATACGTCTATAACGTATCACATACTAACCTAACCCATCTAGCCCCTCGCTGGTAATGGTTTACAGAATCCCGTTCGTTTCGTCCCGTACATCTCGGTTGGGATATTATATACGTCTATAGCGTTATATATCCTAACCTAAGGCAGGCCATCATCTCGGATGCAGTACATTACAACATTCCTGGCATATCGGCCCCTACTTCTCGGTGGGAACACTATACACGTCTATAACGTAACATAACCTAACCTAACCCAGCCAGCAACTCGCTGGTAATATTTTACAGAATCGCGTTCGTGTCGTTCCGTACGTCTCGACTGGGATATTATATACGTCTATAGCGTTATATATCCTAACCTAAGGCAGGCCATCATCTCGGATGCAGTATTTTACAACATTCCTGGCATATTGGGCGCTACATCTCGGTGGGAACATTATATACGTCTATAACTTATCACAACCTAACCTAACCCCTCTAGCCCCTCGCTGGTAATGTTTTACAGAATCCCGTTCCTGTCGTCCCGTACGTCTCGGTTGGGACATTATAAACGTCTACAGCGATATATATCCTAACTTAAGGCAGGCTAACATCTCGGATGCAGTATTTTACGCCATTCCTGGCGTATCGGCTCTACTTCTCGGGGGGAACATTATATTCGTCTATAACGTAATATAACCTAACCTAAGACATCTAGCCCCTCGCTGGTAATGTTTTACAGAATCCCGTTCGTGACGTCCCGTACATCTCGGTTGGGATATTATATACGTCTATAGCGTTATATATCCTAACCTAAGGCAGGCTAACATCTCGGATGTAGTATTTTACAACATTCCTGGCGTATCGGCCCCTACTTCTCGGTGGAAACATTATATAGTTCTATAACGTAATATAACCGAACCTAACACATCTAGCCCCTCGCTGGTAATATGTTACGGAATCCCGTTCCTGTCGTCCCGTACGTCTCGGTTGGGACATTATAAACTTCTACAGCGATATATATCCTAACCTAAGGCAGGCCATCATCTCGGATGCGGTATTTTACAACATTCCTGGCATATCGGCCCCTACTTATCGGTGGGAACATTATATATGTCTATAACGTATCAGAACCTAACCTAACCCACCTAGCCCGTCGCTGGTAATGTTTTACAGAATCCCGTTCCTGTCGTCCCGTACGTCTCGGTTGGGACATTATAAACGTCTACAGCGATATATATCCTAACGTAAGGCAGTCTAACATCTCGGATGTAGTATTTTACAACATTCCTGGCGTATCGGCCCCTACTTCTCGGTGGGAACATTATATAGGTCTATAAGGTAATATAACCGAACCTAACATCTAGCCCCTCGCTGGTAATGTTTTACAGAATCCCGTTCCTGTCGTCCCGTACATCTCGGTTGGGATATTATATACGTCTATAGCGTTATATATCCTAACCTAAGGCAGGCTATCATCTCGGATGTAGTATTTCACAACATTTCTGGCGTATCGGCCCCTACTTCTCGGTGGGAACATTATATACGTCTATAACGTATCACATACTAACCTAACCCATCTAGCCCCTCGCTGGTAATGGTTTACAGAATCCCGTTCGTTTCGTCCCGTACATCTCGGTTGGGATATTATATACGTCTATAGCGTTATATATCCTAACCTAAGGCAGGCCATCATCTCGGATGCAGTACATTACAACATTCCTGGCATATCGGCCCCTACTTCTCGGTGGGAACACTATACACGTCTATAACGTAACATAACCTAACCTAACCCATCCAGCCCCTCGCTGGTAATATTTTACAGAATCGCGTTCGTGTCGTTCCGAACGTCTCGACTGGGATATTATATACGTCTATAGCGTTATATATCCTAACCTAAGGCAGGCCATCATCTAGGATGCAGTATTTTACAACATTCCTGGCATATCGGCCGCTACATCTCGGTGGGAACATTATATACGTCTATAACGTATCACAACCTAACCTAACCCCTCTAGCCCCTCGCTGGTAATGTTTTACAGAATCCCGTTCCTGTCGTCCCGTACGTCTCGGTTCGGACATTATAAACGTCTACAGCGATATATATCCTAACTTAAGGCAGGCTAACATCTCGGATGCAGTATTTTACGCCATTCCTGGCGTATCGGCTCTACTTCTCGCGGGAAACATTATATTCGTCTATAACGTAATATAACCTAACCTAACACATCTAGCCCCTCGCTGGTAATGTTTTACAGAATCCCGTTCGTGTCGTCCCGTACGTCTCGGTTGGAACATTATATACGTCTACAGCGTTATATACCCTAACTTAAGGCAGGCTATCATCTCGGATGCAGTATTTTACGCCATTCCTGGCTTATCGGCTCTACTTCTCGGGGGGAACATTATATTCGTCTATAACGTAATATAACCTAACCTAACACATCTAGCCCCTCGCTGGTAATGTTTTACAGAATCCCGTTTGTGACGTCCGGTACATCTCGGTTGGAATATTATATACGTCTATAGCGTTATATATCCTAACCTAAGGCAGGCTATCATCTCGGATGTAGTATTTTACAACATTCCTGGCGTATCGGCCCCTACTTCTCGGTGGGAACATTATATACGTCTATAACCTATCACATACTAACCTAACCCATCTAGCCCCTCGCTGGTAATGTTTTACAGAATCCCGTTCGTGTCGTCCCGTACATCTCGGTTGGTATATTATATACGTCTATAGCGTTATATATCCTAACCTAAGGCAGGCTATCATCTCGGATGTAGTATTTCACAACATTTCTGGCGTATCGGCCCCTACTTCTCGGTGGGAACATTATATACGTCTATAACGTATCACATACTAACCTAACCCATCTAGACCCTCGCTGGTAATGTTTTACAGAATCCCGTTCGTTTCGTCCCGTACATCTCGGTTGGGATATTATATACGTCTATAGCGTTATATATCCTAACCTAAGGCAGGCTATCATTTCGGATGTAGAATTTTACAACATTCCTGGCGTATCGGCCCCTACTTCTCGGTGGGAACATTATATAGGTCTATAACGTAATATAACCTAACCTAACACATCTAGGCTCTCGCTGGTATTGTTTTACAGAATCCCGTTCGTGTCGTCCCGTACGTCTCGGTTGGGACATTATATACGTCTACAGCGTTATATATCCTAACTTAAGGCAGGCTATCATCTCGGATGCAGTATTTTACGCCATTCCTGGCGCATCGGCTCTACTTCTCGGGCGGAACATTATGTTCGTCTATAACGTAATTTAACTTATCCTAACACATCTAGCTCCTCGCTGGTAATGTTTTACAGAATCCCGTTCGTGTCGTCCCGTACATCTCGGTTGGGATATTATATACGTCTATAGCGTTATATATCCTAACCTAAGGCAGGCTATCATCTCGGATGTAGTATTTCACAACATTTCTGGCGTATCGGCCCCTACTTCTCGGTGGGAACATTATATACGTCTATAACGTATCACATACTAACCTAACCCATCTAGCCCCTCGCTGGTAATGTTTTACAGAATCCCGTTCGTTTCGTCCCGTACATCTCGGTTGGGTCATTATATACGTCTATAGCGTTATATATCCTAACCTAAGGCAGGCTATCATTTCGGATGTAGTATTTTACAACATTCCTGGCGTATCGGCCCCTACTTCTCGGTGGGAACATTATATACGTCTATAACGTATCACATCCTAACCTAACCCATCTGGCCCCTCGCTGTTAATGTTTTACAGCATCCCGTTCCTGTCGGCCCGTACGTGTCGGTTGGAATATTATATACGTTCTGTAGCGTTATATATCCTAACCTAAGGCAGGCTATCATCTCGGATTTAGTATTTTAAAACAATCCTGGTGTATCGGCCTCTACTTCTCGGTGGAAACATCATATTCGTCCATAACGTAACACAACCTAATCTAACCCATCTAGCCCCTCGCTGGTAATGTTTTACAGAATCCCGTTCCTGACGTCCCGTACGTCTCGGTCGGGACATTATAAACATCTACAGCGATATATATCCTAACTTAAGGCAGGCTAACATCTCGGATGCAGTATTTTACGCCATTCTTGGCGTATCGGCTCTACTTCTCGGGCGGAACACTATATTCGTCTATAACGTAATATAACCTAACCTAACACATCTAGCCCCTCGCTGGTAATGTTTTACAGAATCCCGTTCGTGACGTCCCGTACATCTCGGTTGGAATATTACATACGTCTATAGCGTTAGAGATCCTAATCTAAGGCAGGCTATCATCTCGGATGCAGTATTTTACAACATTCCTGGCATATCGGCCCCTAATTATCGGTGGGAACATTATATATGTCTATAACGTATCACAACCTAACCTAACCCATCTAGCCCCTCGCTGGTAATGTTTTACAGAATCCCGTTCGTGACGTCCCGTACATCTCGGTTGGGATATTATATACGTCAATTGCGTTATATATCCTAATCTAAGGCAGGCTATCATCTCGGATGCAGTATTTTACAACATTCCTGGCGTATCGGCCCCTACTTCTCGGTGGGAACATTATATAGGTCTATAACGTAATATAACCTAACCTAACACATCTAGGCCCTCGCTGGTATTGTTTTACAGAATCTCGTTCGTGACGTTCCGTACATCTCGGTCGGGACATTATAAACATCTACAGCGATATATATCCTAACTTAAGGCAGGCTAGCATCTCGGATGCAGTATTTTACGCCAATCCTGGCGTATCGGCTCTACTTCTCGGGCGGAACATTATATTCGTCTATAACGTAATATAACCTAACCTAACACATCTAGCCCCTCGCTGGTAATGTTTTACAGAATCCCGTTCGTGACGTCCCGTACATCTCGGTTGGAATATTATATACGTCTATAGCGTTATAGATCCTAATCTAAGGCAGGCTATCATCTCGGATGCAGTATTTTACAACATTCCTGGCATATCGGCCCCTACTTATCGGTGGGATCATTATATATGTCTATAACGTATCACAACTTAACCTAACCCACCTAGCCCGTCGGCTGGTAATGTTTTACAGAATCCCGTTCGTGTCGTCCCGTACATCTCGGTTGGGATATTATATACGTCTATAGCGTTATATATCCTAACCTAAGGCAGGCCATCATCTCGGATGCAGTATTTTACAACATTCCTGGCATGTCGGCCGCTACATCTCGGTGGGAACATTATATACGTCTATAACTTATCACAACCTAACCTAACCCATCTAGCCCCTCGCTGGTAATGTTTTACAGAATCCCGTTCCTGTCGTCCCGTACGTCTCGGTTGGGACATTATAAACTTCTACGACGATATATATCCTAACGTAAGGCAGGCTAACATCTCGGATGTAGTATTTTACAACATACCTGGCGTATCGGCCCCTACTTCTCGGTGGGAACATTATATTCGTCTATAACGTAATATAACCTAACCTAACACATCTAGCCCCTCGCTGGTAATGTTTTACAGAATCCCGTTCCTGTCGTCCCGTACGTCTCGGTTGGGACATTATAAACGTCTACAGCGATACATATCCTAACTTAAGGCAGGCTAATATCTCGGATGCAGTATTTTACGCCATTCCTGGCGTATCGGCTCTACTTCTCGGTGGGAACACTATACACGTCTATAACGTAACATAACCTAACCTAACCCATCCAGCCCCTCGCTGGTAATATTTTACAGAATCGCGTTCCTGTCGTTCCGTACGTCTCGACTGGGATATTATATACGTCTATAGCGTTATATATCCTAACCTAAGGCAGGCTATCATCTCGGATGCAGTATTTTACAACATTCCTGGCATATCGGCCCCTAATTATCGGTGGGAACATTATATATGTCTATAACGTATCACAACCTAACCTAACCCATCTAGCCTCTCGCTGGTAATGTTTTACAGAATCCCGTTCGTGACGTCCCGTACATCTCGGTTGGGATATTATATACGTCAATTGCGTTATATATCCTAATCTAAGGCAGGCTATCATCTCGGATGCAGTATTTTACAACATTCCTGGCATATCGGCCCCCCTTATCGGTGGGAACATTATATATGTCTATAACGTATCACAACCTAACCTAACCCATCTAGCCCCTCGCTGGTAATGTTTTACAGAATCCCGTTCCTGTCGTCCCGTACGTCTCGGTTGGGACATTATAAACGTCTACAGCGATACATATCCTAACTTAAGGCAGGCTAATATCTCGGATGCAGTATTTTACGCCATTCCTGGCGTATCGGCTCTACTTCTCGGGGGGAACATTATATTCGTCTATAACGTAATATAACCTAACCTAACACATCTCGCCCTTCGCTGGTAATGATTTACAGAATCCCGTTCCTGTCGTCCCGTACGTCTCGGTTGGGACATTATAAACGTCTACAGCGATATATATCCTATCCTAAGGCAGCCTAACATCTCGGATGCAGTATTTTACGCCATTCCTGGCGTATCGGCTCTACTTCTCGGGGGGAACATTATATTCGTCTATAACGTAATATAACCTAACCTAAGACATCTAGCCCCTCGCTGGTAATGTTTTACAGAATCCCGTTCGTGACGTCCCGTACATCTCGGTTGGTATATTATATACGTCTATAGCGTTATATATCCTAACCTAAGGCAGGCTATCATCTCGGATGTAGTATTTCACAACATTTCTGGCGTATCGGCCCCTACTTCTCGGTGGGAACATTATATACGTCTATAACGTATCACATACTAACCTAACCCATCTAGCCCCTCGCTGGTAATGTTTTACAGAATCGGGTTCGTGTCGTACCGTACGTCTCGATTGGGATATTATATACGTCTATAGTGTTATATATCCTAACGTAAGGCAGGCTAACATCTCGGATGTAGTATTTTACAACATTCCTGGCATATCGGCAGCTACATCTCGGTGGGAAAATTATATATTTCTATAACGTATCACAACCTAACCTAACCCGTCTAGCCCCTCGCTGGTAATGTTTTACAGAATGCCGTTCGTTTCGTCCCGTACGTCTCGGTTGGGAAATTATAAACTTCTACAGCGATATATATCCTAACGTAAGGCAGGCTAACATCTCCGATGTAGTATTTTACAACATTCCTGGCGTATCGGCCCCTACTTCTCGGTGGGAACATTATATAGGTCTATAACGTAATATAACCGAACCTAACACATCTAGCCCCTCGCTGGTAATGTGTTACAGAATCCCGTTCCTGTCGTCCCGTACGTCTCGGTAGGAATATTATATACATCTATAGCGTTATATATCCTAACCTAATGCAGGCTATCATCTCGGATGCAGTATTCTACAACATTCCTGGCGTATCGGCCCCTACTTCTCGGTGGGAACATTATATACGTCTATAACGTAATATAACCTAACCTAACCCATCTAGCCCCTCGCTGGTAACATTTTACAGAATCCCGTTCCTGTCGTCCCGTACATCTCGGTTGGGACATTATATACGTCTACAGCGTTATATATCCTAATCTAAGGCAGGCTATCATCTCGGATGCAGTATTTTACAACATTCCTGGCATATCGGCCCCTAATTATCGGTGGGAACATTATATACGCCTATAACGTATCACATCCTAACCTAACCCATCTAGCCCCTCGCTGGTAATGTTTTACAGAATCCCGTTCCTGTCGTCCCGATCGTCTCGGTTGGGACATTATATACGTCTACAGCGTTATATATCCTAACCTAAGGCAGGCTAACATCTCGGATGCAGTATTTTACAACATTCCTGGCATATCGGCCCCTACTTATCGGTGGGAACATTATATATGTCTATAACGTATCACAACCTAACCTAACCCATCTAGCCCCTCGCTGGTAATGTTTTACAGAATCCCGTTCGTTTCGTCCCGTACGTCTCGGTTGGGACATTATAAACGTCTACAGCGATGTAAATCCTAACTTAAGGCAGGCTAACATCTCGGATGCAGTATTTTACGCCATTCCTGGCGTATCGGCTCTACTTCTCGGGGGGAACATTATATTCGTCTATAACGTAATAAAACCTAACCTATCACATCTAGCCCCTCGCTGGTAATGTTTTACAGAATCCCGTTCCCGTCGTCCCATACGTCTCGGTTGGGACATTGTGTACGTCTACAGCGTTATATATCCTAACCTAAGGCAGCCTAACATCTCGGATGCAGTATTATACGCCATTCCTGGCGTGTCGGCTCTACTTCTCGGGGGAAACATTATATTCGTCTATAACGTAATATAACCTAACCTAACACATCTAGCCCCTCGCTGGTAATGTTTTACAGAATCCCGTTCGTGTCGTCCCGTACGTCTCGGTTGGGACATTATATACGTCTACAGCGTTATATATCCTAACTTAAGGCAGGCTATCATCTCGGATGCAGTATTTTACGCCATTCCTGGCGTATCGGCTCTACTTCTCGGTGGGAACATTGTACACGTCTATAACGTAACATAACCTAACCTAACCCATCTAGCCCCTCGCTGGTAATATTTTACAGAATCGCGTTCGTGTCATTCCGTACGTCTCGACTGGGATATTATATACGTCTATAGCGTTATATATCCTAACCTAAGGCAGGCCATCATCTCGGATGCAATATTTTACAACATTCCTGGCATATCGGCCGCTACATCTCGGTGGGAACATTATATATGTCTATAACGTATCACAACCTAACCTAACCCATCTAGCCCCTCGCTGGTAATGTTTTACAGAATCCCGTTCCTGTCGTCCCGTACGTCTCGGTTGGGACATTGTTTACGTCTACAGCGTTATATATCCTAACCTAAGGCAGCCTAACATCTCGGATGCAGTATTTTACGCCATTCCTGGCGTATCGGCCCTACTTCTCGGGGGGAACATTATATTCGTCTATAACGTAATATAACCTAACCTAACACATCTAGCCCCTCGCTGGTAATGTTTTACAGAATCCCGTTCGTGTCGTCCCGTACATCTCGGTTGGGATATTATATACGTCTATAGCGTTATATATCCTAACCTAAGGCAGGCTATCATCTCGGATGTAGAATTTAACAACATTCCTGGTGTATCGGCCCCTACTTCTCGGTGGGAACATTATATAGGTCTATAACGTAATATAACCTCACCTAACAATTCTAGCCCCTCGCTGGTAATGTTTTACAGAATCCCGCTCGTTACGTCCCGTACATCTGGGTTGAAATATTATATACGTCTATAGCGTTATATATCCTAACCTGAGGCAGGCTATCATCTCGGATGTAGTATTTTACAACATTCCTGGCGTATCGGCCCCTACTTCTCGGTGGGAACATTATATACGTCTATAACGGTTCACATACTAACCTAACCCATCTAGCCCCTCGCTGGTAATGTTTTACAGAATCCCGTTCCTGTCGTCCCGTACGTCTCGGTTGGGACATTATAAACTTCTACAGTGATATATATCCTAACCTAAGGCAGGCTATCATCTCGGATGCAGTGTTTTACAACATGCCTGGCGTATCGGCCCCTACTTCTCGGGGGAACATTATATTCGTCTATAACGTAATATAACCTAACCTAACACATCTAGACCCTCGCTGGTAATGTTTTACAGAAACCCGTTCGTGTCGTCCCGTACATCTCGGTTGGAATATTATATACGTCTATAGCGTTATAGATCCTAATATAAGGCAGGCTATCATCTCGGATGCAGTATTTTACAACATTCCTGGCATATCGGCCCCTACTTATCGGTGGGAACATTATATATGTCTATAACGTATCACAACCTAACCTAACCCACCTAGCCCGTCGCTGGTAATGTTTTACAGAATCCCGTTCGTGTCGTCCCGTACATCTCGGTTGGGATATTATATACGTCTATAGCGTTATATATCCTAATCTAAGGCAGGCTATCATCTCGGATGCAGTATTTTACAACATTCCTGGCATATCGGCCCCTAATTATCGGTGGGAACATTATATATGTCTATAACGTATCACAACCTAACCTAAACCATCTAGCCCCTCGCTGGTAATGTTTTACAGAATCCCGTTCGTGACGTCCCGTACATCTCGGTTGGGATATTATATACGTCTATAGCGTTATATATCCTTATCTAAGGCAGGCTATCATCTCGGATGCAGTATTTTACAACATTTCTGGCATATCGGCCCTTACTTATCGGTGTGAACATTATATATGTCTATAACGTATCACAACCTAACCTAACCCATCTAGCCCCTCGCTGGTAATGTTTTACAGAATCCCGTTCCTGTCGTCCCGTACGTCTCGTTTGGGACATTATAAACATCTACAGCGATATATATCCTAACGTAAGGCAGTCTAACATCTCGGTTGTAGTATTTTACAACATTCCTGTCGTATCGGCCCCTACTTCTCGGTGGGAACATTATATAGGTCTATAACGTAATATAACCGAACCGAACACGTCTAGCCCCTCGCTGGTAATGTTTTACAGAATCCCGTTCCTGTCGTCCCGTACGTCTCGGTTGGGACATTATAAACGTCTACAGCGATATATATCCTAACGTAAGGCAGGCTAACATCTCGGATGTAGTATTTTACAACATTCCTGGCGTATCGGCCTCTACTTCTCGGGGGGAACATTATATTCGTCTATAACGTAATATAACCTAACCTAACCCACCTAGCCCGTCGCTGGTAATGTTTTACAGAATCCCCTTCGTGTCGTCCCGTACATCTCGGTTGGGATATTATAAACGTCTATAGCGTTATATATCCTAATCTAAGGCAGGCTATCATCTCGGATGCAGTATTTTACAACATTCCTGGCATATCGGCCCCTAATTATCGGTGGGAACATTATATATGTCTATAACGTATCACAACCTAACCTAAACCATCTAGCCCCTCGCTGGTAATGTTTTACAGAATCCCGTTCGTGACGTCCCGTACATCTCGGTTGGGATATTATATACGTCTATAGCGTTATATATCCTTATCTAAGGCAGGCTATCATCTCGGATGCAGTATTTTACAACATTTCTGGCATATCGGCCCTTACTTATCGGTGTGAACATTATATATGTCTATAACGTATCACAACCTAACCTAACCCATCTAGCCCCTCGCTGGTAATGTTTTACAGAATCCCGTTCCTGTCGTCCCGTACGTCTCGTTTGGGACATTATAAACATCTACAGCGATATATATCCTAACGTAAGGCAGTCTAACATCTCGGTTGTAGTATTTTACAACATTCCTGTCGTATCGGCCCCTACTTCTCGGTGGGAACATTATATAGGTCTATAACGTAATATAACCGAACCTAACACATCTAGCCCCTCGGTGGTAATGTGTTACAGAATCCCGTTCCTGTCGTCCCGTACGTCTCGGTTGGGACATTATAAACTTCTACAGCGATATATATCCTAACCTAAATCAGGCCATCATCTCGGATGCGGTATTTTACAACACTCCTGGCATATCGGCCCCTACTTCTCGGAGGGAACATTATATACGTCTATAACGTATCACAACCTAATCTAACCCATCTAGCCCCTCGCTGGTAATGTTTTACAGAATCCCGTTCCTGTCGTCCCGTACGTCTCGGTTGGGACATTATAAACTTCTACAGTGATATATATCCTAACCTAAGGCAGGCTATCATCTCGGATGCAGTGTTTTACAACATGCCTGGCGTATCGGCCCCTACATCTCGGTGGGAACATTATATACGTCTATAACGTATCACAACCTAACCTAACCCGTCCAGCCCCTCGCTGGTAATGTTTTACAGAATCCCGTTCGTGTCGTCCCGTACGTCTCGGTTGGGACATTATAAACGTCTACAGCGATATATATCCTAACGTAAGGCAGGCTAACATCTCGGATGTAGTATTTTACAACATTCCTGGCGTATCGGCCTCTACTTCTCGGGGGAACATTATATTCGTCTATAACGTAATATAACCTAACCTAACACATCTAGACCCTCGCTGGTAATGTTTTACAGAAACCCGTTCGTGTCGTCCCGTACATCTCGGTTGGAATATTATATACGTCTATAGCGTTATAGATCCTAATATAAGGCAGGCTATCATCTCGGATGCAGTATTTTACAACATTCCTGGCATATCGGCCCCTACTTATCGGTGGGAACATTATATATGTCTATAACGTATCACAACCTAACCTAACCCACCTAGCCCGTCGCTGGTAATGTTTTACAGAATCCCGTTCGTGTCGTCCCGTACATCTCGGTTGGGATATTATATACGTCTATAGCGTTATATATCCTAATCTAGGGCAGGCTATCATCTCGGATGCAGTATTTTACAACATTCCTGGCATATCGGCCCCTAATTATCGGTGGGAACATTATATATGTCTATAACGTATCACAACCTAACCTAAACCATCTAGCCCCTCGCTGGTAATGTTTTACAGAATCCCGTTCGTGACGTCCCGTACATCTCGGTTGGGATATTATATACGTCTATAGCGTTATATATCCTTATCTAAGGCAGGCTATCATCTCGGATGCAGTATTTTACAACATTCCTGGCATATCGGCCCTTACTTATCGGTGTGAACATTATATATGTCTATAACGTATCACAACCTAACCTAACCCATCTAGCCCCTCGCTGGTAATGTTTTACAGAATCCCGTTCCTGTCGTCCCGTACGTCTCGTTTGGGACATTATAAACATCTACAGCGATATATATCCTAACGTAAGGCAGTCTAACATCTCGGTTGTAGTATTTTACAACATTCCTGTCGTATCGGCCCCTACTTCTCGGTGGGAACATTATATAGGTCTATAACGTAATATAACCGAACCGAACACGTCTAGCCCCTCGCTGGTAATGTTTTACAGAATCCCGTTCCTGTCGTCCCGTACGTCTCGGTTGGGACATTATAAACGTCTACAGCGATATATATCCTAACGTAAGGCAGGCTAACATCTCGGATGTAGTATTTTACAACATTCCTGGCGTATCGGCCTCTACTTCTCGGGGGGAACATTATATTCGTCTATAACGTAATATAACCTAACCTAACCCACCTAGCCCGTCGCTGGTAATGTTTTACAGAATCCCCTTCGTGTCGTCCCGTACATCTCGGTTGGGATATTATAAACGTCTATAGCGTTATATATCCTAATCTAAGGCAGGCTATCATCTCGGATGCAGTATTTTACAACATTCCTGGCATATCGGCCCCTAATTATCGGTGGGAACATTATATATGTCTATAACGTATCACAACCTAACCTAAACCATCTAGCCCCTCGCTGGTAATGTTTTACAGAATCCCGTTCGTGACGTCCCGTACATCTCGGTTGGGATATTATATACGTCTATAGCGTTATATATCCTTATCTAAGGCAGGCTATCATCTCGGATGCAGTATTTTACAACATTTCTGGCATATCGGCCCTTACTTATCGGTGTGAACATTATATATGTCTATAACGTATCACAACCTAACCTAACCCATCTAGCCCCTCGCTGGTAATGTTTTACAGAATCCCGTTCCTGTCGTCCCGTACGTCTCGTTTGGGACATTATAAACATCTACAGCGATATATATCCTAACGTAAGGCAGTCTAACATCTCGGTTGTAGTATTTTACAACATTCCTGTCGTATCGGCCCCTACTTCTCGGTGGGAACATTATATAGGTCTATAACGTAATATAAGCGAACCTAACACATCTAGCCCCTCGGTGGTAATGTGTTACAGAATCCCGTTCCTGTCGTCCCGTACGTCTCGGTTGGGACATTATAAACTTCTACAGCGATATATATCCTAACCTAAATCAGGCCATCATCTCGGATGCGGTATTTTACAACACTCCTGGCATATCGGCCCCTACTTCTCGGAGGGAACATTATATACGTCTATAACGTATCACAACCTAATCTAACCCATCTAGCCCCTCGCTGGTAATGTTTTACAGAATCCCGTTCCTGTCGTCCCGTACGTCTCGGTTGGGACATTATAAACTTCTACAGTGATATATATCCTAACCTAAGGCAGGCTATCATCTCGGATGCAGTGTTTTACAACATGCCTGGCGTATCGGCCCCTACATCTCGGTGGGAACATTATATACGTCTATAACGTATCACAACCTAACCTAACCCGTCCAGCCCTTCGCTGGTAATGTTTTACAGAATCCCGTTCGTGTCGTCCCGTACATCTCGGTTGGGATATTATATACGTCTATAGCGTTATATATCCTAACCTAAGGCAGGCTAACATCTCGGATGTAGTATTTTACAACATTCCTGGCGTATCGGCCCCTACTTCTCGGTGGAAACATTATATAGTTCTATAACGTAATA
The DNA here is from genome assembly GCA_963969225.1 of Xylocopa violacea. Taxonomy (NCBI): domain Eukaryota; kingdom Metazoa; phylum Arthropoda; class Insecta; order Hymenoptera; family Apidae; genus Xylocopa; species Xylocopa violacea. The sequence goes on from CAXAJV010001131.1 coordinate 193,146, forward strand.
TAACCTAACCTAAGACATCTAGCCCCTCGCTGGTAATGTTTTACAGAATCCCGTTCGTGACGTCCCGTACATCTCGGTTGGGATATTATATACGTCTATAGCGTTATATATCCTAACCTAAGGCAGGCTAACATCTCGGATGTAGTATTTTACAACATTCCTGGCGTATCGGCCCCTACTTCTCGGTGGAAACATTATATAGTTCTATAACGTAATATAACCGAACCTAACACATCTAGCCCCTCGCTGGTAATATGTTACGGAATCCCGTTCCTGTCGTCCCGTACGTCTCGGTTGGGACATTATAAACTTCTACAGCGATATATATCCTAACCTAAGGCAGGCCATCATCTCGGATGCGGTATTTTACAACATTCCTGGCATATCGGCCCCTACTTATCGGTGGGAACATTATATATGTCTATAACGTATCAGAACCTAACCTAACCCACCTAGCCCGTCGCTGGTAATGTTTTACAGAATCCCGTTCCTGTCGTCCCGTACGTCTCGGTTGGGACATTATAAACGTCTACAGCGATATATATCCTAACGTAAGGCAGTCTAACATCTCGGATGTAGTATTTTACAACATTCCTGGCGTATCGGCCCCTACTTCTCGGTGGGAACATTATATAGGTCTATAAGGTAATATAACCGAACCTAACATCTAGCCCCTCGCTGGTAATGTTTTACAGAATCCCGTTCCTGTCGTCCCGTACATCTCGGTTGGGATATTATATACGTCTATAGCGTTATATATCCTAACCTAAGGCAGGCTATCATCTCGGATGTAGTATTTCACAACATTTCTGGCGTATCGGCCCCTACTTCTCGCTGGGAACATTATATACGTCTATAACGTATCACATACTAACCTAACCCATCTAGCCCCTCGCTGGTAATGGTTTACAGAATCCCGTTCGTTTCGTCCCGTACATCTCGGTTGGGATATTATATACGTCTATAGCGTTATATATCCTAACCTAAGGCAGGCCATCATCTCGGATGCAGTACATTACAACATTCCTGGCATATCGGCCCCTACTTCTCGGTGGGAACACTATACACGTCTATAACGTAACATAACCTAACCTAACCCATCCAGCCCCTCGCTGGTAATATTTTACAGAATCGCGTTCGTGTCGTTCCGTACGTCTCGACTGGGATATTATATACGTCTATAGCGTTATATATCCTAACCTAAGGCAGGCCATCATCTAGGATGCAGTATTTTACAACATTCCTGGCATATCGGCCGCTACATCTCGGTGGGAACATTATATACGTCTATAACGTATCACAACCTAACCTAACCCCTCTAGCCCCTCGCTGGTAATGTTTTACAGAATCCCGTTCCTGTCGTCCCGTACGTCTCGGTTCGGACATTATAAACGTCTACAGCGATATATATCCTAACTTAAGGCAGGCTAACATCTCGGATGCAGTATTTTACGCCATTCCTGGCGTATCGGCTCTACTTCTCGCGGGAAACATTATATTCGTCTATAACGTAATATAACCTAACCTAACACATCTAGCCCCTCGCTGGTAATGTTTTACAGAATCCCGTTCGTGTCGTCCCGTACGTCTCGGTTGGAACATTATATACGTCTACAGCGTTATATACCCTAACTTAAGGCAGGCTATCATCTCGGATGCAGTATTTTACGCCATTCCTGGCTTATCGGCTCTACTTCTCGGGGGGAACATTATATTCGTCTATAACGTAATATAACCTAACCTAACACATCTAGCCCCTCGCTGGTAATGTTTTACAGAATCCCGTTTGTGACGTCCGGTACATCTCGGTTGGAATATTATATACGTCTATAGCGTTATATATCCTAACCTAAGGCAGGCTATCATCTCGGATGTAGTATTTTACAACATTCCTGGCGTATCGGCCCCTACTTCTCGGTGGGAACATTATATACGTCTATAACCTATCACATACTAACCTAACCCATCTAGCCCCTCGCTGGTAATGTTTTACAGAATCCCGTTCGTGTCGTCCCGTACATCTCGGTTGGTATATTATATACGTCTATAGCGTTATATATCCTAACCTAAGGCAGGCTATCATCTCGGATGTAGTATTTCACAACATTTCTGGCGTATCGGCCCCTACTTCTCGGTGGGAACATTATATACGTCTATAACGTATCACATACTAACCTAACCCATCTAGACCCTCGCTGGTAATGTTTTACAGAATCCCGTTCGTTTCGTCCCGTACATCTCGGTTGGGATATTATATACGTCTATAGCGTTATATATCCTAACCTAAGGCAGGCTATCATTTCGGATGTAGAATTTTACAACATTCCTGGCGTATCGGCCCCTACTTCTCGGTGGGAACATTATATAGGTCTATAACGTAATATAACCTAACCTAACACATCTAGGCTCTCGCTGGTATTGTTTTACAGAATCCCGTTCGTGTCGTCCCGTACGTCTCGGTTGGGACATTATATACGTCTACAGCGTTATATATCCTAACTTAAGGCAGGCTATCATCTCGGATGCAGTATTTTACGCCATTCCTGGCGCATCGGCTCTACTTCTCGGGCGGAACATTATGTTCGTCTATAACGTAATTTAACTTATCCTAACACATCTAGCTCCTCGCTGGTAATGTTTTACAGAATCCCGTTCGTGTCGTCCCGTACATCTCGGTTGGGATATTATATACGTCTATAGCGTTATATATCCTAACCTAAGGCAGGCTATCATCTCGGATGTAGTATTTCACAACATTTCTGGCGTATCGGCCCCTACTTCTCGGTGGGAACATTATATACGTCTATAACGTATCACATACTAACCTAACCCATCTAGCCCCTCGCTGGTAATGTTTTACAGAATCCCGTTCGTTTCGTCCCGTACATCTCGGTTGGGTCATTATATACGTCTATAGCGTTATATATCCTAACCTAAGGCAGGCTATCATTTCGGATGTAGTATTTTACAACATTCCTGGCGTATCGGCCCCTACTTCTCGGTGGGAACATTATATACGTCTATAACGTATCACATCCTAACCTAACCCATCTGGCCCCTCGCTGTTAATGTTTTACAGCATCCCGTTCCTGTCGGCCCGTACGTGTCGGTTGGAATATTATATACGTTCTGTAGCGTTATATATCCTAACCTAAGGCAGGCTATCATCTCGGATTTAGTATTTTAAAACAATCCTGGTGTATCGGCCTCTACTTCTCGGTGGAAACATCATATTCGTCCATAACGTAACACAACCTAATCTAACCCATCTAGCCCCTCGCTGGTAATGTTTTACAGAATCCCGTTCCTGACGTCCCGTACGTCTCGGTCGGGACATTATAAACATCTACAGCGATATATATCCTAACTTAAGGCAGGCTAACATCTCGGATGCAGTATTTTACGCCATTCTTGGCGTATCGGCTCTACTTCTCGGGCGGAACACTATATTCGTCTATAACGTAATATAACCTAACCTAACACATCTAGCCCCTCGCTGGTAATGTTTTACAGAATCCCGTTCGTGACGTCCCGTACATCTCGGTTGGAATATTACATACGTCTATAGCGTTAGAGATCCTAATCTAAGGCAGGCTATCATCTCGGATGCAGTATTTTACAACATTCCTGGCATATCGGCCCCTAATTATCGGTGGGAACATTATATATGTCTATAACGTATCACAACCTAACCTAACCCATCTAGCCCCTCGCTGGTAATGTTTTACAGAATCCCGTTCGTGACGTCCCGTACATCTCGGTTGGGATATTATATACGTCAATTGCGTTATATATCCTAATCTAAGGCAGGCTAACATCTCGGATGTAGTATTTTACAACATACCTGGCGTATCGGCCCCTACTTCTCGGTGGGAACATTATATTCGTCTATAACGTAATATAACCTAACCTAACACATCTAGCCCCTCGCTGGTAATGTTTTACAGAATCCCGTTCCTGTCGTCCCGTACGTCTCGGTTGGGACATTATAAACGTCTACAGCGATACATATCCTAACTTAAGGCAGGCTAATATCTCGGATGCAGTATTTTACGCCATTCCTGGCGTATCGGCTCTACTTCTCGGTGGGAACACTATACACGTCTATAACGTAACATAACCTAACCTAACCCATCCAGCCCCTCGCTGGTAATATTTTACAGAATCGCGTTCCTGTCGTTCCGTACGTCTCGACTGGGATATTATATACGTCTATAGCGTTATATATCCTAACCTAAGGCAGGCTATCATCTCGGATGCAGTATTTTACAACATTCCTGGCATATCGGCCCCTAATTATCGGTGGGAACATTATATATGTCTATAACGTATCACAACCTAACCTAACCCATCTAGCCTCTCGCTGGTAATGTTTTACAGAATCCCGTTCGTGACGTCCCGTACATCTCGGTTGGGATATTATATACGTCAATTGCGTTATATATCCTAATCTAAGGCAGGCTATCATCTCGGATGCAGTATTTTACAACATTCCTGGCATATCGGCCCCCCTTATCGGTGGGAACATTATATATGTCTATAACGTATCACAACCTAACCTAACCCATCTAGCCCCTCGCTGGTAATGTTTTACAGAATCCCGTTCCTGTCGTCCCGTACGTCTCGGTTGGGACATTATAAACGTCTACAGCGATACATATCCTAACTTAAGGCAGGCTAATATCTCGGATGCAGTATTTTACGCCATTCCTGGCGTATCGGCTCTACTTCTCGGGGGGAACATTATATTCGTCTATAACGTAATATAACCTAACCTAACACATCTCGCCCTTCGCTGGTAATGATTTACAGAATCCCGTTCCTGTCGTCCCGTACGTCTCGGTTGGGACATTATAAACGTCTACAGCGATATATATCCTATCCTAAGGCAGCCTAACATCTCGGATGCAGTATTTTACGCCATTCCTGGCGTATCGGCTCTACTTCTCGGGGGGAACATTATATTCGTCTATAACGTAATATAACCTAACCTAAGACATCTAGCCCCTCGCTGGTAATGTTTTACAGAATCCCGTTCGTGACGTCCCGTACATCTCGGTTGGGATATTATATACATCTATAGCGTTATATATCCTAACCTAAGGCAGGCTATCATCTCGGATGTAGTATTATACAACATTCCTGGCGTATCGGCCCCTACTTCTCGGTGGGAACATTATATACGTCTATAACGTATCACATACTAACCTATCCCATCTAGCCCCTCGCTGGTAATGTTTTACAGAATCCCGTTCGTGTCGTCCCGTACATCTCGGTTGGTATATTATATACGTCTATAGCGTTATATATCCTAACCTAAGGCAGGCTATCATCTCGGATGTAGTATTTCACAACATTTCTGGCGTATCGGCCCCTACTTCTCGGTGGGAACATTATATACGTCTATAACGTATCACATACTAACCTAACCCATCTAGCCCCTCGCTGGTAATGTTTTACAGAATCGGGTTCGTGTCGTACCGTACGTCTCGATTGGGATATTATATACGTCTATAGTGTTATATATCCTAACGTAAGGCAGGCTAACATCTCGGATGTAGTATTTTACAACATTCCTGGCATATCGGCAGCTACATCTCGGTGGGAAAATTATATATTTCTATAACGTATCACAACCTAACCTAACCCGTCTAGCCCCTCGCTGGTAATGTTTTACAGAATGCCGTTCGTTTCGTCCCGTACGTCTCGGTTGGGAAATTATAAACTTCTACAGCGATATATATCCTAACGTAAGGCAGGCTAACATCTCCGATGTAGTATTTTACAACATTCCTGGCGTATCGGCCCCTACTTCTCGGTGGGAACATTATATAGGTCTATAACGTAATATAACCGAACCTAACACATCTAGCCCCTCGCTGGTAATGTGTTACAGAATCCCGTTCCTGTCGTCCCGTACGTCTCGGTAGGAATATTATATACATCTATAGCGTTATATATCCTAACCTAATGCAGGCTATCATCTCGGATGCAGTATTCTACAACATTCCTGGCGTATCGGCCCCTACTTCTCGGTGGGAACATTATATACGTCTATAACGTAATATAACCTAACCTAACCCATCTAGCCCCTCGCTGGTAACATTTTACAGAATCCCGTTCCTGTCGTCCCGTACATCTCGGTTGGGACATTATATACGTCTACAGCGTTATATATCCTAATCTAAGGCAGGCTATCATCTCGGATGCAGTATTTTACAACATTCCTGGCATATCGGCCCCTAATTATCGGTGGGAACATTATATACGCCTATAACGTATCACATCCTAACCTAACCCATCTAGCCCCTCGCTGGTAATGTTTTACAGAATCCCGTTCCTGTCGTCCCGATCGTCTCGGTTGGGACATTATATACGTCTACAGCGTTATATATCCTAACCTAAGGCAGGCTAACATCTCGGATGCAGTATTTTACAACATTCCTGGCATATCGGCCCCTACTTATCGGTGGGAACATTATATATGTCTATAACGTATCACAACCTAACCTAACCCATCTAGCCCCTCGCTGGTAATGTTTTACAGAATCCCGTTCGTTTCGTCCCGTACGTCTCGGTTGGGACATTATAAACGTCTACAGCGATGTAAATCCTAACTTAAGGCAGGCTAACATCTCGGATGCAGTATTTTACGCCATTCCTGGCGTATCGGCTCTACTTCTCGGGGGGAACATTATATTCGTCTATAACGTAATAAAACCTAACCTATCACATCTAGCCCCTCGCTGGTAATGTTTTACAGAATCCCGTTCCCGTCGTCCCATACGTCTCGGTTGGGACATTGTGTACGTCTACAGCGTTATATATCCTAACCTAAGGCAGCCTAACATCTCGGATGCAGTATTATACGCCATTCCTGGCGTGTCGGCTCTACTTCTCGGGGGAAACATTATATTCGTCTATAACGTAATATAACCTAACCTAACACATCTAGCCCCTCGCTGGTAATGTTTTACAGAATCCCGTTCGTGTCGTCCCGTACGTCTCGGTTGGGACATTATATACGTCTACAGCGTTATATATCCTAACTTAAGGCAGGCTATCATCTCGGATGCAGTATTTTACGCCATTCCTGGCGTATCGGCTCTACTTCTCGGTGGGAACATTGTACACGTCTATAACGTAACATAACCTAACCTAACCCATCTAGCCCCTCGCTGGTAATATTTTACAGAATCGCGTTCGTGTCATTCCGTACGTCTCGACTGGGATATTATATACGTCTATAGCGTTATATATCCTAACCTAAGGCAGGCCATCATCTCGGATGCAATATTTTACAACATTCCTGGCATATCGGCCGCTACATCTCGGTGGGAACATTATATATGTCTATAACGTATCACAACCTAACCTAACCCATCTAGCCCCTCGCTGGTAATGTTTTACAGAATCCCGTTCCTGTCGTCCCGTACGTCTCGGTTGGGACATTGTTTACGTCTACAGCGTTATATATCCTAACCTAAGGCAGCCTAACATCTCGGATGCAGTATTTTACGCCATTCCTGGCGTATCGGCCCTACTTCTCGGGGGGAACATTATATTCGTCTATAACGTAATATAACCTAACCTAACACATCTAGCCCCTCGCTGGTAATGTTTTACAGAATCCCGTTCGTGTCGTCCCGTACATCTCGGTTGGGATATTATATACGTCTATAGCGTTATATATCCTAACCTAAGGCAGGCTATCATCTCGGATGTAGAATTTAACAACATTCCTGGTGTATCGGCCCCTACTTCTCGGTGGGAACATTATATAGGTCTATAACGTAATATAACCTCACCTAACAATTCTAGCCCCTCGCTGGTAATGTTTTACAGAATCCCGCTCGTTACGTCCCGTACATCTGGGTTGAAATATTATATACGTCTATAGCGTTATATATCCTAACCTGAGGCAGGCTATCATCTCGGATGTAGTATTTTACAACATTCCTGGCGTATCGGCCCCTACTTCTCGGTGGGAACATTATATACGTCTATAACGGTTCACATACTAACCTAACCCATCTAGCCCCTCGCTGGTAATGTTTTACAGAATCCCGTTCCTGTCGTCCCGTACGTCTCGGTTGGGACATTATAAACTTCTACAGTGATATATATCCTAACCTAAGGCAGGCTATCATCTCGGATGCAGTGTTTTACAACATGCCTGGCGTATCGGCCCCTACTTCTCGGGGGAACATTATATTCGTCTATAACGTAATATAACCTAACCTAACACATCTAGACCCTCGCTGGTAATGTTTTACAGAAACCCGTTCGTGTCGTCCCGTACATCTCGGTTGGAATATTATATACGTCTATAGCGTTATAGATCCTAATATAAGGCAGGCTATCATCTCGGATGCAGTATTTTACAACATTCCTGGCATATCGGCCCCTACTTATCGGTGGGAACATTATATATGTCTATAACGTATCACAACCTAACCTAACCCACCTAGCCCGTCGCTGGTAATGTTTTACAGAATCCCGTTCGTGTCGTCCCGTACATCTCGGTTGGGATATTATATACGTCTATAGCGTTATATATCCTAATCTAAGGCAGGCTATCATCTCGGATGCAGTATTTTACAACATTCCTGGCATATCGGCCCCTAATTATCGGTGGGAACATTATATATGTCTATAACGTATCACAACCTAACCTAAACCATCTAGCCCCTCGCTGGTAATGTTTTACAGAATCCCGTTCGTGACGTCCCGTACATCTCGGTTGGGATATTATATACGTCTATAGCGTTATATATCCTTATCTAAGGCAGGCTATCATCTCGGATGCAGTATTTTACAACATTTCTGGCATATCGGCCCTTACTTATCGGTGTGAACATTATATATGTCTATAACGTATCACAACCTAACCTAACCCATCTAGCCCCTCGCTGGTAATGTTTTACAGAATCCCGTTCCTGTCGTCCCGTACGTCTCGTTTGGGACATTATAAACATCTACAGCGATATATATCCTAACGTAAGGCAGTCTAACATCTCGGTTGTAGTATTTTACAACATTCCTGTCGTATCGGCCCCTACTTCTCGGTGGGAACATTATATAGGTCTATAACGTAATATAACCGAACCGAACACGTCTAGCCCCTCGCTGGTAATGTTTTACAGAATCCCGTTCCTGTCGTCCCGTACGTCTCGGTTGGGACATTATAAACGTCTACAGCGATATATATCCTAACGTAAGGCAGGCTAACATCTCGGATGTAGTATTTTACAACATTCCTGGCGTATCGGCCTCTACTTCTCGGGGGGAACATTATATTCGTCTATAACGTAATATAACCTAACCTAACCCACCTAGCCCGTCGCTGGTAATGTTTTACAGAATCCCCTTCGTGTCGTCCCGTACATCTCGGTTGGGATATTATAAACGTCTATAGCGTTATATATCCTAATCTAAGGCAGGCTATCATCTCGGATGCAGTATTTTACAACATTCCTGGCATATCGGCCCCTAATTATCGGTGGGAACATTATATATGTCTATAACGTATCACAACCTAACCTAAACCATCTAGCCCCTCGCTGGTAATGTTTTACAGAATCCCGTTCGTGACGTCCCGTACATCTCGGTTGGGATATTATATACGTCTATAGCGTTATATATCCTTATCTAAGGCAGGCTATCATCTCGGATGCAGTATTTTACAACATTTCTGGCATATCGGCCCTTACTTATCGGTGTGAACATTATATATGTCTATAACGTATCACAACCTAACCTAACCCATCTAGCCCCTCGCTGGTAATGTTTTACAGAATCCCGTTCCTGTCGTCCCGTACGTCTCGTTTGGGACATTATAAACATCTACAGCGATATATATCCTAACGTAAGGCAGTCTAACATCTCGGTTGTAGTATTTTACGCCATTCCTGGCGTATCGGCTCTACTTCTCGGGGGGAACATTATATTCGTCTATAACGTAATATAACCTAACCTAACACATCTCGCCCTTCGCTGGTAATGATTTACAGAATCCCGTTCCTGTCGTCCCGTACGTCTCGGTTGGGACATTATAAACGTCTACAGCGATATATATCCTATCCTAAGGCAGCCTAACATCTCGGATGCAGTATTTTACGCCATTCCTGGCGTATCGGCTCTACTTCTCGGGGGGAACATTATATTCGTCTATAACGTAATATAACCTAACCTAAGACATCTAGCCCCTCGCTGGTAATGTTTTACAGAATCCCGTTCGTGACGTCCCGTACATCTCGGTTGGGATATTATATACATCTATAGCGTTATATATCCTAACCTAAGGCAGGCTATCATCTCGGATGTAGTATTATACAACATTCCTGGCGTATCGGCCCCTACTTCTCGGTGGGAACATTATATACGTCTATAACGTATCACATACTAACCTATCCCATCTAGCCCCTCGCTGGTAATGTTTTACAGAATCCCGTTCGTGTCGTCCCGTACATCTCGGTTGGTATATTATATACGTCTATAGCGTTATATATCCTAACCTAAGGCAGGCTATCATCTCGGATGTAGTATTTCACAACATTTCTGGCGTATCGGCCCCTACTTCTCGGTGGGAACATTATATACGTCTATAACGTATCACATACTAACCTAACCCATCTAGCCCCTCGCTGGTAATGTTTTACAGAATCGGGTTCGTGTCGTACCGTACGTCTCGATTGGGATATTATATACGTCTATAGTGTTATATATCCTAACGTAAGGCAGGCTAACATCTCGGATGTAGTATTTTACAACATTCCTGGCATATCGGCAGCTACATCTCGGTGGGAAAATTATATATTTCTATAACGTATCACAACCTAACCTAACCCGTCTAGCCCCTCGCTGGTAATGTTTTACAGAATGCCGTTCGTTTCGTCCCGTACGTCTCGGTTGGGAAATTATAAACTTCTACAGCGATATATATCCTAACGTAAGGCAGGCTAACATCTCCGATGTAGTATTTTACAACATTCCTGGCGTATCGGCCCCTACTTCTCGGTGGGAACATTATATAGGTCTATAACGTAATATAACCGAACCTAACACATCTAGCCCCTCGCTGGTAATGTGTTACAGAATCCCGTTCCTGTCGTCCCGTACGTCTCGGTAGGAATATTATATACATCTATAGCGTTATATATCCTAACCTAATGCAGGCTATCATCTCGGATGCAGTATTCTACAACATTCCTGGCGTATCGGCCCCTACTTCTCGGTGGGAACATTATATACGTCTATAACGTAATATAACCTAACCTAACCCATCTAGCCCCTCGCTGGTAACATTTTACAGAATCCCGTTCCTGTCGTCCCGTACATCTCGGTTGGGACATTATATACGTCTACAGCGTTATATATCCTAATCTAAGGCAGGCTATCATCTCGGATGCAGTATTTTACAACATTCCTGGCATATCGGCCCCTAATTATCGGTGGGAACATTATATACGCCTATAACGTATCACATCCTAACCTAACCCATCTAGCCCCTCGCTGGTAATGTTTTACAGAATCCCGTTCCTGTCGTCCCGATCGTCTCGGTTGGGACATTATATACGTCTACAGCGTTATATATCCTAACCTAAGGCAGGCTAACATCTCGGATGCAGTATTTTACAACATTCCTGGCATATCGGCCCCTACTTATCGGTGGGAACATTATATATGTCTATAACGTATCACAACCTAACCTAACCCATCTAGCCCCTCGCTGGTAATGTTTTACAGAATCCCGTTCGTTTCGTCCCGTACGTCTCGGTTGGGACATTATAAACGTCTACAGCGATGTAAATCCTAACTTAAGGCAGGCTAACATCTCGGATGCAGTATTTTACGCCATTCCTGGCGTATCGGCTCTACTTCTCGGGGGGAACATTATATTCGTCTATAACGTAATAAAACCTAACCTATCACATCTAGCCCCTCGCTGGTAATGTTTTACAGAATCCCGTTCCCGTCGTCCCATACGTCTCGGTTGGGACATTGTGTACGTCTACAGCGTTATATATCCTAACCTAAGGCAGCCTAACATCTCGGATGCAGTATTATACGCCATTCCTGGCGTGTCGGCTCTACTTCTCGGGGGAAACATTATATTCGTCTATAACGTAATATAACCTAACCTAACACATCTAGCCCCTCGCTGGTAATGTTTTACAGAATCCCGTTCGTGTCGTCCCGTACGTCTCGGTTGGGACATTATATACGTCTACAGCGTTATATATCCTAACTTAAGGCAGGCTATCATCTCGGATGCAGTATTTTACGCCATTCCTGGCGTATCGGCTCTACTTCTCGGTGGGAACATTGTACACGTCTATAACGTAACATAACCTAACCTAACCCATCTAGCCCCTCGCTGGTAATATTTTACAGAATCGCGTTCGTGTCATTCCGTACGTCTCGACTGGGATATTATATACGTCTATAGCGTTATATATCCTAACCTAAGGCAGGCCATCATCTCGGATGCAATATTTTACAACATTCCTGGCATATCGGCCGCTACATCTCGGTGGGAACATTATATATGTCTATAACGTATCACAACCTAACCTAACCCATCTAGCCCCTCGCTGGTAATGTTTTACAGAATCCCGTTCCTGTCGTCCCGTACGTCTCGGTTGGGACATTGTTTACGTCTACAGCGTTATATATCCTAACCTAAGGCAGCCTAACATCTCGGATGCAGTATTTTACGCCATTCCTGGCGTATCGGCCCTACTTCTCGGGGGGAACATTATATTCGTCTATAACGTAATATAACCTAACCTAACACATCTAGCCCCTCGCTGGTAATGTTTTACAGAATCCCGTTCGTGTCGTCCCGTACATCTCGGTTGGGATATTATATACGTCTATAGCGTTATATATCCTAACCTAAGGCAGGCTATCATCTCGGATGTAGAATTTAACAACATTCCTGGTGTATCGGCCCCTACTTCTCGGTGGGAACATTATATAGGTCTATAACGTAATATAACCTCACCTAACAATTCTAGCCCCTCGCTGGTAATGTTTTACAGAATCCCGCTCGTTACGTCCCGTACATCTGGGTTGAAATATTATATACGTCTATAGCGTTATATATCCTAACCTGAGGCAGGCTATCATCTCGGATGTAGTATTTTACAACATTCCTGGCGTATCGGCCCCTACTTCTCGGTGGGAACATTATATACGTCTATAACGGTTCACATACTAACCTAACCCATCTAGCCCCTCGCTGGTAATGTTTTACAGAATCCCGTTCCTGTCGTCCCGTACGTCTCGGTTGGGACATTATAAACTTCTACAGTGATATATATCCTAACCTAAGGCAGGCTATCATCTCGGATGCAGTGTTTTACAACATGCCTGGCGTATCGGCCCCTACTTCTCGGGGGAACATTATATTCGTCTATAACGTAATATAACCTAACCTAACACATCTAGACCCTCGCTGGTAATGTTTTACAGAAACCCGTTCGTGTCGTCCCGTACATCTCGGTTGGAATATTATATACGTCTATAGCGTTATAGATCCTAATATAAGGCAGGCTATCATCTCGGATGCAGTATTTTACAACATTCCTGGCATATCGGCCCCTACTTATCGGTGGGAACATTATATATGTCTATAACGTATCACAACCTAACCTAACCCACCTAGCCCGTCGCTGGTAATGTTTTACAGAATCCCGTTCGTGTCGTCCCGTACATCTCGGTTGGGATATTATATACGTCTATAGCGTTATATATCCTAATCTAAGGCAGGCTATCATCTCGGATGCAGTATTTTACAACATTCCTGGCATATCGGCCCCTAATTATCGGTGGGAACATTATATATGTCTATAACGTATCACAACCTAACCTAAACCATCTAGCCCCTCGCTGGTAATGTTTTACAGAATCCCGTTCGTGACGTCCCGTACATCTCGGTTGGGATATTATATACGTCTATAGCGTTATATATCCTTATCTAAGGCAGGCTATCATCTCGGATGCAGTATTTTACAACATTTCTGGCATATCGGCCCTTACTTATCGGTGTGAACATTATATATGTCTATAACGTATCACAACCTAACCTAACCCATCTAGCCCCTCGCTGGTAATGTTTTACAGAATCCCGTTCCTGTCGTCCCGTACGTCTCGTTTGGGACATTATAAACATCTACAGCGATATATATCCTAACGTAAGGCAGTCTAACATCTCGGTTGTAGTATTTTACAACATTCCTGTCGTATCGGCCCCTACTTCTCGGTGGGAACATTATATAGGTCTATAACGTAATATAACCGAACCGAACACGTCTAGCCCCTCGCTGGTAATGTTTTACAGAATCCCGTTCCTGTCGTCCCGTACGTCTCGGTTGGGACATTATAAACGTCTACAGCGATATATATCCTAACGTAAGGCAGGCTAACATCTCGGATGTAGTATTTTACAACATTCCTGGCGTATCGGCCTCTACTTCTCGGGGGGAACATTATATTCGTCTATAACGTAATATAACCTAACCTAACCCACCTAGCCCGTCGCTGGTAATGTTTTACAGAATCCCCTTCGTGTCGTCCCGTACATCTCGGTTGGGATATTATAAACGTCTATAGCGTTATATATCCTAATCTAAGGCAGGCTATCATCTCGGATGCAGTATTTTACAACATTCCTGGCATATCGGCCCCTAATTATCGGTGGGAACATTATATATGTCTATAACGTATCACAACCTAACCTAAACCATCTAGCCCCTCGCTGGTAATGTTTTACAGAATCCCGTTCGTGACGTCCCGTACATCTCGGTTGGGATATTATATACGTCTATAGCGTTATATATCCTTATCTAAGGCAGGCTATCATCTCGGATGCAGTATTTTACAACATTTCTGGCATATCGGCCCTTACTTATCGGTGTGAACATTATATATGTCTATAACGTATCACAACCTAACCTAACCCATCTAGCCCCTCGCTGGTAATGTTTTACAGAATCCCGTTCCTGTCGTCCCGTACGTCTCGTTTGGGACATTATAAACATCTACAGCGATATATATCCTAACGTAAGGCAGTCTAACATCTCGGTTGTAGTATTTTACAACATTCCTGTCGTATCGGCCCCTACTTCTCGGTGGGAACATTATATAGGTCTATAACGTAATATAACCGAACCTAACACATCTAGCCCCTCGGTGGTAATGTGTTACAGAATCCCGTTCCTGTCGTCCCGTACGTCTCGGTTGGGACATTATAAACTTCTACAGCGATATATATCCTAACCTAAATCAGGCCATCATCTCGGATGCGGTATTTTACAACACTCCTGGCATATCGGCCCCTACTTCTCGGAGGGAACATTATATACGTCTATAACGTATCACAACCTAATCTAACCCATCTAGCCCCTCGCTGGTAATGTTTTACAGAATCCCGTTCCTGTCGTCCCGTACGTCTCGGTTGGGACATTATAAACTTCTACAGTGATATATATCCTAACCTAAGGCAGGCTATCATCTCGGATGCAGTGTTTTACAACATGCCTGGCGTATCGGCCCCTACATCTCGGTGGGAACATTATATACGTCTATAACGTATCACAACCTAACCTAACCCCTCCAGCCCCTCGCTGGTAATGTTTTACAGAATCCCGTTCGTGTCGTCCCGTACGTCTCGGTTGGGACATTATAAACGTCTACAGCGATATATATCCTAACGTAAGGCAGGCTAACATCTCGGATGTAGTATTTTACAACATTCCTGGCGTATCGGCCTCTACTTCTCGGGGGAACATTATATTCGTCTATAACGTAATATAACCTAACCTAACACATCTAGACCCTCGCTGGTAATGTTTTACAGAAACCCGTTCGTGTCGTCCCGTACATCTCGGTTGGAATATTATATACGTCTATAGCGTTATAGATCCTAATATAAGGCAGGCTATCATCTCGGATGCAGTATTTTACAACATTCCTGGCATATCGGCCCCTACTTATCGGTGGGAACATTATATATGTCTATAACGTATCACAACCTAACCTAACCCACCTAGCCCGTCGCTGGTAATGTTTTACAGAATCCCGTTCGTGTCGTCCCGTACATCTCGGTTGGGATATTATATACGTCTATAGCGTTATATATCCTAATCTAGGGCAGGCTATCATCTCGGATGCAGTATTTTACAACATTCCTGGCATATCGGCCCCTAATTATCGGTGGGAACATTATATATGTCTATAACGTATCACAACCTAACCTAAACCATCTAGCCCCTCGCTGGTAATGTTTTACAGAATCCCGTTCGTGACGTCCCGTACATCTCGGTTGGGATATTATATACGTCTATAGCGTTATATATCCTTATCTAAGGCAGGCTATCATCTCGGATGCAGTATTTTACAACATTCCTGGCATATCGGCCCTTACTTATCGGTGTGAACATTATATATGTCTATAACGTATCACAACCTAACCTAACCCATCTAGCCCCTCGCTGGTAATGTTTTACAGAATCCCGTTCCTGTCGTCCCGTACGTCTCGTTTGGGACATTATAAACATCTACAGCGATATATATCCTAACGTAAGGCAGTCTAACATCTCGGTTGTAGTATTTTACAACATTCCTGTCGTATCGGCCCCTACTTCTCGGTGGGAACATTATATAGGTCTATAACGTAATATAACCGAACCGAACACGTCTAGCCCCTCGCTGGTAATGTTTTACAGAATCCCGTTCCTGTCGTCCCGTACGTCTCGGTTGGGACATTATAAACGTCTACAGCGATATATATCCTAACGTAAGGCAGGCTAACATCTCGGATGTAGTATTTTACAACATTCCTGGCGTATCGGCCTCTACTTCTCGGGGGGAACATTATATTCGTCTATAACGTAATATAACCTAACCTAACCCACCTAGCCCGTCGCTGGTAATGTTTTACAGAATCCCCTTCGTGTCGTCCCGTACATCTCGGTTGGGATATTATAAACGTCTATAGCGTTATATATCCTAATCTAAGGCAGGCTATCATCTCGGATGCAGTATTTTACAACATTCCTGGCATATCGGCCCCTAATTATCGGTGGGAACATTATATATGTCTATAACGTATCACAACCTAACCTAAACCATCTAGCCCCTCGCTGGTAATGTTTTACAGAATCCCGTTCGTGACGTCCCGTACATCTCGGTTGGGATATTATATACGTCTATAGCGTTATATATCCTTATCTAAGGCAGGCTATCATCTCGGATGCAGTATTTTACAACATTTCTGGCATATCGGCCCTTACTTATCGGTGTGAACATTATATATGTCTATAACGTATCACAACCTAACCTAACCCATCTAGCCCCTCGCTGGTAATGTTTTACAGAATCCCGTTCCTGTCGTCCCGTACGTCTCGTTTGGGACATTATAAACATCTACAGCGATATATATCCTAACGTAAGGCAGTCTAACATCTCGGTTGTAGTATTTTACAACATTCCTGTCGTATCGGCCCCTACTTCTCGGTGGGAACATTATATAGGTCTATAACGTAATATAACCGAACCTAACACATCTAGCCCCTCGGTGGTAATGTGTTACAGAATCCCGTTCCTGTCGTCCCGTACGTCTCGGTTGGGACATTATAAACTTCTACAGCGATATATATCCTAACCTAAATCAGGCCATCATCTCGGATGCGGTATTTTACAACACTCCTGGCATATCGGCCCCTACTTCTCGGAGGGAACATTATATACGTCTATAACGTATCACAACCTAATCTAACCCATCTAGCCCCTCGCTGGTAATGTTTTACAGAATCCCGTTCCTGTCGTCCCGTACGTCTCGGTTGGGACATTATAAACTTCTACAGTGATATATATCCTAACCTAAGGCAGGCTATCATCTCGGATGCAGTGTTTTACAACATGCCTGGCGTATCGGCCCCTACATCTCGGTGGGAACATTATATACGTCTATAACGTATCACAACCTAACCTAACCCGTCCAGCCCTTCGCTGGTAATGTTTTACAGAATCCCGTTCGTGTCGTCCCGTACGTCTCGGTTGGGACATTATAAACGTCTACAGCGATATATATCCTAACGTAAGGCAGGCTAACATCTCGGATGTAGTATTTTACAACATTCCTGGCGTATCGGCCTCTACTTCTCGGGGGAACATTATATTCGTCTATAACGTAATATAACCTAACCTAACACATCTAGACCCTCGCTGGTAATGTTTTACAGAAACCCGTTCGTGTCGTCCCGTACATCTCGGTTGGAATATTATATACGTCTATAGCGTTATAGATCCTAATATAAGGCAGGCTATCATCTCGGATGCAGTATTTTACAACATTCCTGGCATATCGGCCCCTACTTATCGGTGGGAACATTATATATGTCTATAACGTATCACAACCTAACCTAACCCACCTAGCCCGTCGCTGGTAATGTTTTACAGAATCCCGTTCGTGTCGTCCCGTACATCTCGGTTGGGATATTATATACGTCTATAGCGTTATATATCCTAATCTAAGGCAGGCTATCATCTCGGATGCAGTATTTTACAACATTCCTGGCATATCGGCCCCTAATTATCGGTGGGAACATTATATATGTCTATAACGTATCACAACCTAACCTAAACCATCTAGCCCCTCGCTGGTAATGTTTTACAGAATCCCGTTCGTGACGTCCCGTACATCTCGGTTGGGATATTATATACGTCTATAGCGTTATATATCCTTATCTAAGGCAGGCTATCATCTCGGATGCAGTATTTTACAACATTCCTGGCATATCGGCCCTTACATATCGGTGTGAACATTATATATGTCTATAACGTATCACAACCTAACCTAACCCATCTAGCCCCTCGCTGGTAATGTTTTACAGAATCCCGTTCCTGTCGTCCCGTACGTCTCGTTTGGGACATTATAAACATCTACAGCGATATATATCCTAACGTAAGGCAGTCTAACATCTCGGTTGTAGTATTTTACAACATTCCTGTCGTATCGGCCCCTACTTCTCGGTGGGAACATTATATAGGTCTATAACGTAATATAACCGAACCGAACACGTCTAGCGCCTCGCTGGTAATGTGTTACAGAATCCCGTTCCTGTCGTCCCGTACGTCTCGGTTGGGACATTATAAACTTCTACAGCGATATATATCCTAACCTAAGGCAGGCCATCATCTCGGATGCGGTATTTCACAACATTCCTGGCATATCGGCCCCTAATTCTCGGTGGGAACATTATATACGTCTATAACGTATCACAACCTAACCTAACCCATCTAGCCCCTCGCTGGTAATGTTTTACAGAATCCCGTTCCTGTCGTCCCGTACGTCTCGGTTGGGACATTATAAACTTCTACAGTGATATATATCCTAACCTAAGGCGGGCTATCATCTCGGATGCAGTATTTTACATCATGCCTCGCGTATCGGCCCCTACATCTCGGTGGGAACATTATATACGTCTATCACGTATCACAACCTAACCTAACGCGTCCAGCCCCTCGCTGGTAATGTTTTACAGAATCCCGTTCGTGCCGTCCCGTACGTCTCGGTTGGGACATTGTGTACGTCTACAGCGTTATATATCCTAAACTAAGGCAGCCTAACATCTCGGATGCAGCATTATACGCCATTCCTGGCGTATCGGCTCTACTTCTCGGGGGAAACATTATATTCGTCTATAACGTACTATAACCTAACCTAACAAATCTAGCCCCTCGCTGGTAATGTTTTACAGAATCCCGTTCGTGACGTCCCGTACGTCTCGGTTGGGACCTTATATACGTCTACAGCGTTATATATCCTAACTTAAGGCAGGCTATCATCTCGGATGCAGTATTTTACGCCATTCCTGGCGTATCGGCTCTACTTCTCGGTGGGAACATTGTACACGTCTATAACGTAACATAACCTAACCTAACCCATCTAGCCCCTCGCTGGTAATATTTTACAGAATCGCGTTCGTGTCATTCCGTACGTCTCGACTGGGATATTATATACGTCTATAGCGTTATATATCCTAACCTAAGGCAGGCCATCATCTCGGATGCAGTATTTTACAACATTCCTGGCATATCGGCCCCTACTTATCGGTGGGAACATTATATATGTCTATAACGTATCACAACCTAACCTAACCCATCTAGCCCCTCGCTGGTAATGTTTTACAGAATCCCGTTCCTGTCGTCCCGTACGTCTCGGTTGGGACATTATAAACTTCTACAGCGATATATATCCTAACCTAAGGCAGGCCATCATCTCGGATGCGGTATTTTACAACACTCCTGGCATATCGGCCCCTACGTCTCGGAGGGAACATTATATATGTCTATAACGTATCACAACCTAATCTAACCCATCTAGCCCCTCGCTGGTAATGTTTTACAGAATCCCCTTCGTGTCGTCCCGTACGTCTCGATTGGGACATTATAAACGTCTACAGCGATATATATCCTAATCTAAGGCAGGCTAACATCTCGGATGTAGTATTTTACAACATTCCTGGCATATCGGCCCCTAATTATCGGTGGGAACATTATATATGTCTATAACGTAATATAACCTAACCTAACACATCTAGCCCCTCGCTGTTAATGTTTTACAGAATCCCGTTCGTGACGTCCCGTACATCTCGGTTGGGATATTATATACGTCTATAGCTTTATATATCCTAATCTAAGGCAGGCCATCATCTCGGATGCAGTATTTTACAACATTCCTGGCATATCGGCCCCTACTTATCGGTGGGAACATTATGTACGTCTATAACGTATCACAACCTAACCTAACCCATCTAGCCCCTCGCTGGTAATGTTTTACAGAATCCCGTTCCTGTCGTCCCGTACGTCTCGGTTGGGACATTATAAACATCTACAGCGATATATATCCTAACGTAAGGCAGTCTAACATCTCGGTTGTAGTATTCTACAACATTCCTGTCGTATCGGCCCCTACTTCTCGGTGGGAACATTATATAGGTCTATAACGTAATATAACCGAACCTAACACATCTAGCCCCTCGCTGGTAATGTGTTACAGAATCCCGTTCCTGTCGTTCCGTTCGTCTCGGTTGGGACATTATAAACTTCTACAGCGATATATATCCTAACCTAAGGCAGGCCATCATCTCGGATGCGGTATTTTACGACACTCCTGGCATATCGGCCCCTACGTCTCGGAGGGAACATTATATACGTCTATAACGTATCACAACCTAATCTAACCCATCTAGCCCCTCGCTGGTAATGTTTTACAGAATCCCGTTCCTGTCGTCCCGTACGTCTCGGTTGGGACATTATAAACTTCTACAGTGATATATATCCTAACCTAAGGCAGGCTATCATCTCGGATGCAGTATTTTACAACATGCCTGGCGTATCGGCCCCTACATCTCGGTGGGAACATTATATACGTCTATAACGTATCACAACCTAACCAAACCCGTCCAGCCCCTCGCTGGTAATGTTTTACAGAATCCCGTTCGTGCCGTCCCGTACGTCTCGGTTGGGACATTGTGTACGTCCACAGCGTTATATATCCTAACCTAAGGCAGCCTAACATCTCGGATGCAGTATTATACGCCATTCCTGGCGTATCGGCTCTACTTCTCGGGGGAAACATTATATTCGTCTATAACGAAATATAACCTAACCTAACACATCTAGCCCCTCGCTGGTAATGTTTTACAGAATCCCGTTCGTGTCGTCCCGTACGTCTCGGTTGGGACATTATATACGTCTACAGCGTTATATATCCTAACTTAAGGCAGGCTATCATCTCGGATGCAGTATTTTACGCCATTCCTGGCGTATCGGCTCTACTTCTCGGTGGGAACATTGTACACGTCTATAACGTAACATAACCTAACCTAACCCATCTAGCCCCTCGCTGGTAATATTTTACAGATTCGCGTTCGTGTCATTCCGTACGTCTCGACTGGGATATTATATACGTCTATAGCGTTATATATCCTAACCTAAGGCAGGCCATCATCTCGGAAGCAGTATTTTACAACATTCCTGGCATATCGGCCCCTACTTATCGGTGGGAACATTATATATGTCTATAACGTATCACAACCTAACCTAACCCATCTAGCCCCTCGCTGGTAATGTTTTACAGAATCCCGTTCCTGTCGTCCCGTACGTCTCGGTTGGGACATTATAAACTTCTACAGCGATATATATCCTAACCTAAGGCAGGCCATCATCTCGGATGCGGTATTTTACAACATTCCTGGCATATCGGCCCCTACTTCTCGGTGGGAACATTATATACGTCTATAACGTATCACAACCTAATGTAACCCATCTAGCCCCTCGCTGGTAATGTTTTACAGAATCCCGTTCCTGTCGTCCCGTACGGCCCGGTTGGGACATTGTGTACGTCTACAGCGTTATATATCCTAACCTAAGGCAGCCTAACATCTCGGATGCAGTATTATACGCCATTCCTGGCGTATCGGCTCTACTTCTCGGGGGAAACATTATATTCGTCTATAACGTAATATAACCTAACCTAACACATCTAGCCCCTCGCTGGTAATGTTTTACAGAATCCCGTTCGTGTCGTCCCGTACGTCTCGGTTGGGACATTATATACGCCTACAGCGTTATATATCCTAACTTAAGGCAGGCTATCATCTCGGATGCAGTATTTTACGCCATTCCTGGCGTATCGGCTCTACTTCTCGGTGGGAACATTGTACACGTCTATAACGTAACATAACCTAACCTAACCCATCTAGCCCCTCGCTGGTAATATTTTACAGAATCACGTTCGTGTCATTCCGTACGTCTCGACTGGGATATTATATACGTCTATAGCGTTATATATCCTAACCTAAGGCAGGCCATCATCTCGGATGCAATATTTTACAACATTCCTGGCATATCGGCCGCTACATCTCGGTGGGAACATTATATATGTCTATAACGTATCACAACCTAACCTAACCCATCTAGCCCCTCGCTGGTAATGTTTTACAGAATCCCGTTCCCGTCGTCCCATACGTCTCGGTTGGTACATTATAAACGTCTACAGCGATATATATCCTAACGTAAGGCAGGCTAACATCTCGGATGTAGTATTTTACAACATTCCTGTCGTATCGGCCCCTACTTCTCGGGGGGAACATTATATTCGTCTATAACGTAATATAACCGAACCTAACACATCTAGCCTCTCGCTGGTAATGTGTTACAGAATCCCGTTCCTGTCGCCCCGTACGTCTCGGTTGGGACATTATAAACTTCTACAGCGATATATATCCTAACATAAGGCAGGCCATCATCTCGGATGCGGTATTTTACAACACTCCTGGCTTATCGGCCCCTACTTCTCGGAGGGAACATTATATATGTCTATAACGTATCACAACCTAATCTAACCCATCTAGCCCCTCGCTGGTAATGTGTTATAGAATCCCGTTCCTGTTGTCCCGTACGTCTCGGTTGGGACATTATAAACGTCTACAGCGATATATATCCTAACGTAAGGCAGTCTAACATCTCGGTTGTAGTATTTTACAACATTCCTGTCGTATCGGCCCCTACTTCTCGGTGGGAACATTATATAGGTCTATAACGTAATATAACCGAACCTAACACATCTAGCCCCTCGCTGGTAATGTTTTACAGAATCCCGCTCGTTACGTCCCGTACATCTCGGTTGGAATATTATATACGTCTATAGCGTTATATATCCTAACCTGAGGCAGGCTATCATCTCGGATGTAGTATTTTACAACATTCCTGGCGTATCGGCCCCTACTTCTCGGTGGGAACATTATATAGGTCTATAACGTAATATAACCTCACCTAACAAATCTAGCCCCTCGCTGGTAATGTTTTACAGAATCCCGCTCGTTACGTCCCGTACATCTCGGTTGGAATATTATATACGTCTATAGCGTTATATATCCTAACCTGAGGCAGGCTATCATCTCGGATGTAGTATTTTACAACATTCCTGGCGTATCGGCCCCTACTTCTCGGTGGGAACATTATATATGGCTATAACGTATCACAACCTAACCTAACCCACCTAGCCCGTCGCTGGTAATGTTTTACAGAATCCCCTTCGTGTCGTCCCGTACATCTCGGTTGGGATATTATAAACGTCTATAGCGTTATATATCCTAACCTAAGGCAGGCCATCATCTCGGATGCAGTATTTTACGCCATTCCTGGCGTATCGACCCTACATCTCGGTGGGAACATTATATACGTCTATAACGTATCACAACCTAACCTAACCCGTCCAGCCCCTCGCTGGTAATGTTTTACAGAATCCCGTTCGTGCCGTCCCGTACGTCTCGGTTATGACATTGTTTACGTCTACAGCGTTATATATCCTAACCTAAGGCAGCCTAACATCTCGGATGCAGTATTATACGCCATTCCTGGCGTATCGACTCTACTTCTCGGGGGAAACATTATATTCGTCTATAACGTAATATAACCTAACCTAACACATCTAGCCCCTCGCTGGTAATGTTTTACAGAATCCCGTTCGTGTCGTCCCGTACGTCTCGGTTGGAACATTATATACGTCTACAGCGTTATATATCCTAACTTAAGGCAGGCTATCATCTCGGATTCAGTATTTTACGCCATTCCTGGCGTTTCGGCTCTACTTCTCGGTGGGAACATTGTACACGTCTATAACGTAACATAATCTAACCTAACCCATCTAGCCCCTCGCTGGTAATATTTTACAGAATCGCGTTCGTGTCATTCCGTACGTCTCGACTGGGATATTATATACGTCTATAACGTATCACAACCTAACCTAACCCATCTAGACCCTCGCTGGTAATGTTTTACAGAATCCCGTTCCTGTCGTCCCGTACGTCTCGGTTGGGACATTATAAACGTCTACAGCGATATATATCCTAACGTAAGGCAGTCTAACATCTCGGTTGTAGTATTTTACAACATTCCTGTCGTATCGGCCCCTACTTCTCGGTGGGAACATTATATAGGTCTATAACGTAATATAACCGAACCTAACACATCTAGCCCCTCGGTGGTAATGTGTTACAGAATCCCGTTCCTGTCGTCCCGTACGTCTCGGTTGGGACATTATAAACTTCTACAGCGATATATATCCTAACCTAAGGCAGGCCATCATCTCGGATGCGGTATTTTACAACACTCCTGGCATATTGGCCCCTACTTCTCGGAGGGAACATTATATACGTCTATAACGTATCACAACCTAATCTAACCCATCTAGCCCCTCGCTGGTAATGTTTTACAGAATCCCGTTCCTGTCGTCCCGTACGTCTCAGTTGGGACATTATAAACTTCTACAGTGATATATATCCTAACCTAAGGTAGGCTATCATCTCGGATGCAGTGTTTTACAACATGCCTGGCGTATCGGCCCCTACATCTCGGTGGGAACATTATATACGTCTATAACGTATCACAACCTAACCTAACCCGTCCAGCCCCTCGCTGGTAATGTTTTACAGAATCCCGTTCGTGTCGTCCCGTACGTCTCGGTTGGGACATTATAAACGTCTACAGCGATATATATCCTAACGTAAGGCAGGCTAACATCTCGGATGTAGTATTTTACAACATTCCTGGCGTATCGGCCTCTACTTCTCGGGGGAACATTATATTCGTCTATAACGTAATATAACCTAACCTAACACATCTAGACCCTCGCTGGTAATGTTTTACAGAAACCCGTTCGTGTCGTCCCGTACATCTCGGTTGGGATATTATATACGTCTATAGCGTTATATATCCTAACCTAGGGCAGGCTATCATCTCGGATGTAGAATTTAACAACATTCCTGGCGTATCGGCCCCTACTTCTCGGTGGGAACATTATATAGGTCTATAACGTAATATAACCTCACCTAACAAATCTAGTCCCTCGCTGGTAATGTTTTACAGAATCCCGCTCGTTACGTCCCGTACATCTCGGTTGGAATATTATATACGTCTGTAGCGTTATATATCCTAACCTGAGGAAGGCTATCATCTCGGATGTAGTATTTTACAACATTCCTGGCGTATCGGCCCCTACTTATCGGTGGGAACATTATATATGTCTATAACGTATCACAACCTAACCTAACCCACCTAGCCCGTCGCTGGTAATGTTTTACAGAATCCCCTTCCTGTCGTCCCGTACGTCTCGGTTGGGACATTATAAACTTCTACAGCGATATATATCCTAACCTAAGGCAGGCCATCATCTCGGATGCGGTATTTTACAACACTCCTGGCATATCGGCCCCTACTTCTCGGAGGGAACATTATATACGTCTATAACGTATCACAACCTAATCTAACCCATCTAGCCCCTCGCTGGTAATGTTTTACAGAATCCCGTTCCTGTCGTCCCGTACGTCTCGGTTGGGACATTACAAACTTCTACAGTGATATATATCCTAACCTAATGCAGGCTATCATCTCGGATGCAGTATTTTACAACATGCCTGGCGTATCGGCCCCTACATCTCGGTGGGAACATTATATACGTCTATAACGTATCACAACCTAACCTAACCCGTCCAGCCCCTCGCTGGTAATGTTTTACAGAATCCCGTTCGTGCCGTCCCGTACGTTTCGGTTGGGACATTGTGTACGTCTACAGCGTTATATATCCTAACCTAAGGCAGGCTATCATCTCGGATGTAGAATTTAACAACATTCCTGGCGTATCGGCCCCTACTTCTCGGTGGGAACATTATATACGTCTATAACGGTTCACATACTAACCTAACCCATCTAGCCCCTCGCTGGTAATGTTTTACAGAATCCCGTTCGTGTCGTCCCGTACATCTCGGTTGGGACATTATAAACGTCTACAGCGATATATATCCTAACTTAAGGCAGGCTAACATCTCGGATGCAGTATTTTACGCCATTCCTGGCGTATGGGCTCTACTTCTCGGGGGGAACATTATATTCGTCTATAACGTAATAAAACCTAACCTATCACATCTAGCCCCTCGCTGGTAATGTTTTACAGAATCCCGTTCCCGTCGTCCCACACGTCTCGCTTGGGACATTATAAACGTCTACAGCGATATATATCCTAACGTAAGGCAGGCTAACATCTCGGATGTAGTATTTTACAACATTCCTGGCGTATCGACCCTACATCTCGGTGGGAACATTATATACGTCTATAACGTATCACAACCTAACCTAACCCGTCCAGCCCCTCGCTGGTAATGTTTTACAGAATCCCGTTCGTGCCGTCCCGTACGTCTCGGTTATGACATTGTGTACGTCTACAGCGTTATATATCCTAACCTAATGCAGCCTAACATCTCGGATGCAGTATTATACGCCATTCCTGGCGTATCGACTCTACTTCTCGGGGGAAACATTATATTCGTCTATAACGTAATATAACCTAACCTAACACATCTAGCCCCTCGCTGGTAATGTTTTACAGAATCCCGTTCGTGTCGTCCCGTACGTCTCGGTTGGAACATTATATACGTCTACAGCGTTATATATCCTAACTTAAGGCAGGCTATCATCTCGGATGCAGTATTTTACGCCATTCCTGGCGTTTCGGCTCTACTTCTCGGTGGGAACATTGTACACGTCTATAACGTAACATAACCTAACCTAACCCATCTAGCCCCTCGCTGGTAATGTTTTACAGAATCCCGTTCGTGTCGTCCCGTACGTCTCGGTTGGGACATTATATACGTCTACAGCGTTATATATCCTAACTTAAGGCAGGCTATCATCTCGGATGCAGTATTTTACGCCATTCCTGGCGTTTCGGCTCTACTTCTCGGTGGGAACATTGTACACGTCTATAACGTAACATAATCTAACCTAACCCATCTAGCCCCTCGCTGGTAATATTTTACAGAATCGCGTTCGTGTCATTCCGTACGTCTCGACTGGGATATTATATACGTCTATAACGTATCACAACTTAAACCTAACCCATCTAGACCCTCGCTGGTAATGTTTTACAGAATCCCGTTCCTGTCGTCCCGTACGTCTCGGTTGGGACATTATAAACGTCTACAGCGATATATATCCTAACGTAAGGCAGTCTAACATCTCGGTTGTAGTATTTTACAACATTCCTGTCGTATCGGCCCCTACTTCTCGGTGGGAACATTATATAGGTCTATAACGTAATATAACCGAACCTAACACATCTAGCCCCTCGGTGGTAATGTGTTACAGAATCCCGTTCCTGTCGTCCCGTACGTCTCGGTTGGGACATTATAAACGTCTACAGCGATATATATCCTAACTTAAGGCAGGCTAACATCTCGGATGCAGTGTTTTACGCCATTCCTGGCGTATGGGCTCTACTTCTCGGGGGGAACATTATATTCGTCTATAACGTAATAAAACCTAACCTATCACATCTAGCCCCTCGCTGGTAATGTTTTACAGAATCCCGTTCCCGTCGTCCCACACGTCTCGGTTGGGACATTATAAACGTCTACAGCGATATATATCCTAACGTAAGGCAGGCTAACATCTCGGATGTAGTATTTTACAACATTCCTGGCGTATCGGCCTCTACTTCTCGGGGGGAACATTATATTCGTCTATAACGTAATATAACCTAACCTAACACATCTAGCCCCTCGCTGGTAATGTTTAACAGAATCCCGTTCGTGTCGCCCCGTACATCTCGGTTGGAATATTATATACGTCTATAGCGTTATAGATCCTAATATAAGGCAGGCTATCATCTCGGATGCAGTATTTTACAACATTCCTGGCATATCGGCCCCTACTTATCGGTGGGAACATTATATATGTCTATAACGTATCACAACCTAACCTAACCCACCTAGCCCGTCGCTGGTAATGTTTTACAGAATCCCCTTCCTGTCGTCCCGTACGTCTCGGTTGGGACATTATAAACTTCTACAGCGATATATATCCTAACCTAAGGCAGGCCATCATCTCGGATGCGGTATTTTACAACACTCCTGGCATATCGGCCCCTACTTCTCGGAGGGAACATTATATACGTCTATAACGTATCACAACCTAATCTAACCCATCTAGCCCCTCGCTGGTAATGTTTTACAGAATCCCGTTCCTGTCGTCCCGTACGTCTCGGTTGGGACATTACAAACTTCTACAGTGATATATATCCTAACCTAATGCAGGCTATCATCTCGGATGCAGTATTTTACAACATGCCTGGCGTATCGGCCCCTACATCTCGGTGGGAACATTATATACGTCTATAACGTATCACAACCTAACCTAACCCGTCCAGCCCCTCGCTGGTAATGTTTTACAGAATCCCGTTCGTGCCGTCCCGTACGTTTCGGTTGGGACATTGTGTACGTCTACAGCGTTATATATCCTAACCTAAGGCAGGCTATCATCTCGGATGTAGAATTTAACAACATTCCTGGCGTATCGGCCCCTACTTCTCGGTGGGAACATTATATACGTCTATAACGGTTCACATACTAACCTAACCCATCTAGCCCCTCGCTGGTAATGTTTTACAGAATCCCGTTCGTGTCGTCCCGTACATCTCGGTTGGGACATTATAAACGTCTACAGCGATATATATCCTAACTTAAGGCAGGCTAACATCTCGGATGCAGTATTTTACGCCATTCCTGGCGTATGGGCTCTACTTCTCGGGGGGAACATTATATTCGTCTATAACGTAATAAAACCTAACCTATCACATCTAGCCCCTCGCTGGTAATGTTTTACAGAATCCCGTTCCCGTCGTCCCACACGTCTCGCTTGGGACATTATAAACGTCTACAGCGATATATATCCTAACGTAAGGCAGGCTAACATCTCGGATGTAGTATTTTACAACATTCCTGGCGTATCGGCCTCTACTTCTCGGGGGGAACATTATATTCGTCTATAACGTAATATAACCTAACCTAACACATCTAGCCCCTCGCTGGTAATGTTTAACAGAATCCCGTTCGTGTCGCCCCGTACATCTCGGTTGGAATATTATATACGTCTATAGCGTTATAGATCCTAATATAAGGCAGGCTATCATCTCGGATGCAGTATTTTACAACATTCCTGGCATATCGGCCCCTACTTATCGGTGGGAACATTATATATGTCTATAACGTATCACAACCTAACCTAACCCACCTAGCCCGTCGCTGGTAATGTTTTACAGAATCCCCTTCGTGTCGTCCCGTACATCTCGGTTGGGATATTATAAACTTCTACAGCGATATATA
The DNA here is from genome assembly GCA_963969225.1 of Xylocopa violacea. Classification (NCBI taxonomy): domain Eukaryota; kingdom Metazoa; phylum Arthropoda; class Insecta; order Hymenoptera; family Apidae; genus Xylocopa; species Xylocopa violacea. The sequence goes on from CAXAJV010001131.1 coordinate 223,379, forward strand.
TCCTAACCTAAGGCAGGCCATCATCTCGGATGCGGTATTTTACAACACTCCTGGCATATCGGCCCCTACTTCTCGGAGGGAACATTATATACGTCTATAACGTATCACAACCTAATCTAACCCATCTAGCCCCTCGCTGGTAATGTTTTATAGAATCCCGTTCCTGTTGTCCCGTACGTCTCGGTTGGGACATTATAAACGTCTACAGCGATATATATCCTAACGTAAGGCAGTCTAACATCTCGGTTGTAGTATTTTACAACATTCCTGTCGTATCGGCCCCTACTTCTCGGTGGGAACATTATATAGGTCTATAACGTAATATAACCGAACCTAACACATCTAGCCCCTCGCTGGTAATGTTTTACAGAATCCCGCTCGTTACGTCCCGTACATCTCGGTTGGAATATTATATACGTCTATAGCGTTATATATCCTAACCTGAGGCAGGCTATCATCTCGGATGTAGTATTTTACAACATTCCTGGCGTATCGGCCCCTACTTCTCGGTGGGAACATTATATAGGTCTATAACGTAATATAACCTCACCTAACAAATCTAGCCCCTCGCTGGTAATGTTTTACAGAATCCCGCTCGTTACGTCCCGTACATCTCGGTTGGAATATTATATACGTCTATAGCGTTATATATCCTAACCTGAGGCAGGCTATCATCTCGGATGTAGTATTTTACAACATTCCTGGCGTATCGGCCCCTACTTCTCGGTGGGAACATTATATATGGCTATAACGTATCACAACCTAGCCTAACCCACCTAGCCCGTCGCTGGTAATGTTTTACAGAATCCCCTTCGTGTCGTCCCGTACATCTCGGTTGGGATATTATAAACGTCTATAGCGTTATATATCCTAACCTAAGGCAGGCCATCATCTCGGATGCAGTATTTTACGCCATTCCTGGCGTATCGACCCTACATCTCGGTGGGAACATTATATACGTCTATAACGTATCACAACCTAACCTAACCCGTCCAGCCCCTCGCTGGTAATGTTTTACAGAATCCCGTTCGTGCCGTCCCGTACGTCTCGGTTATGACATTGTGTACGTCTACAGCGTTATATATCCTAACCTAATGCAGCCTAACATCTCGGATGCAGTATTATACGCCATTCCTGGCGTATCGACTCTACTTCTCGGGGGAAACATTATATTCGTCTATAACGTAATATAACCTAACCTAACACATCTAGCCCCTCGCTGGTAATGTTTTACAGAATCCCGTTCGTGTCGTCCCGTACGTCTCGGTTGGAACATTATATACGTCTACAGCGTTATATATCCTAACTTAAGGCAGGCTATCATCTCGGATGCAGTATTTTACGCCATTCCTGGCGTTTCGGCTCTACTTCTCGGTGGGAACATTGTACACGTCTATAACGTAACATAACCTAACCTAACCCATCTAGCCCCTCGCTGGTAATGTTTTACAGAATCCCGTTCGTGTCGTCCCGTACGTCTCGGTTGGGACATTATATACGTCTACAGCGTTATATATCCTAACTTAAGGCAGGCTATCATCTCGGATGCAGTATTTTACGCCATTCCTGGCGTTTCGGCTCTACTTCTCGGTGGGAACATTGTACACGTCTATAACGTAACATAATCTAACCTAACCCATCTAGCCCCTCGCTGGTAATATTTTACAGAATCGCGTTCGTGTCATTCCGTACGTCTCGACTGGGATATTATATACGTCTATAACGTATCACAACTTAAACCTAACCCATCTAGACCCTCGCTGGTAATGTTTTACAGAATCCCGTTCCTGTCGTCCCGTACGTCTCGGTTGGGACATTATAAACGTCTACAGCGATATATATCCTAACGTAAGGCAGTCTAACATCTCGGTTGTAGTATTTTACAACATTCCTGTCGTATCGGCCCCTACTTCTCGGTGGGAACATTATATAGGTCTATAACGTAATATAACCGAACCTAACACATCTAGCCCCTCGGTGGTAATGTGTTACAGAATCCCGTTCCTGTCGTCCCGTACGTCTCGGTTGGGACATTATAAACGTCTACAGCGATATATATCCTAACTTAAGGCAGGCTAACATCTCGGATGCAGTGTTTTACGCCATTCCTGGCGTATGGGCTCTACTTCTCGGGGGGAACATTATATTCGTCTATAACGTAATAAAACCTAACCTATCACATCTAGCCCCTCGCTGGTAATGTTTTACAGAATCCCGTTCCCGTCGTCCCACACGTCTCGGTTGGGACATTATAAACGTCTACAGCGATATATATCCTAACGTAAGGCAGGCTAACATCTCGGATGTAGTATTTTACAACATTCCTGGCGTATCGGCCTCTACTTCTCGGGGGGAACATTATATTCGTCTATAACGTAATATAACCTAACCTAACACATCTAGCCCCTCGCTGGTAATGTTTAACAGAATCCCGTTCGTGTCGCCCCGTACATCTCGGTTGGAATATTATATACGTCTATAGCGTTATAGATCCTAATATAAGGCAGGCTATCATCTCGGATGCAGTATTTTACAACATTCCTGGCATATCGGCCCCTACTTATCGGTGGGAACATTATATATGTCTATAACGTATCACAACCTAACCTAACCCACCTAGCCCGCCGCTGGTAATGTTTTACAGAATCCCCTTCGTGTCGTCCCGTACATCTCGGTTGGGATATTATAAACTTCTACAGCGATATATATCCTAACCTAAGGCAGGCCATCATCTCGGATGCGGTATTTTACAACACTCCTGGCATATCGGCCCCTACTTCTCGGAGGGAACATTATATACGTCTATAACGTATCACAACCTAATCTAACCCATCTAGCCCCTCGCTGGTAATGTTTTATAGAATCCCGTTCCTGTTGTCCCGTACGTCTCGGTTGGGACATTATAAACGTCTACAGCGATATATATCCTAACGTAAGGCAGTCTAACATCTCGGTTGTAGTATTTTACAACATTCCTGTCGTATCGGCCCCTACTTCTCGGTGGGAACATTATATAGGTCTATAACGAAATATAACCGAACCTAACACATCTAGCCCCTCGCTGGTAATGTTTTACAGAATCCCGCTCGTTACGTCCCGTACATCTCGGTTGGAATATTATATACGTCTATAGCGTTATATATCCTAACCTGAGGCAGGCTATCATCTCGGATGTAGTATTTTACAACATTCCTGGCGTATCGGCCCCTACTTCTCGGTGGGAACATTATATAGGTCTATAACGTAATATAACCTCACCTAACAAATCTAGCCCCTCGCTGGTAATGTTTTACAGAATCCCGCTCGTTACGTCCCGTACATCTCGGTTGGAATATTATATACGTCTATAGCGTTATATATCCTAACCTGAGGCAGGCTATCATCTCGGATGTAGTATTTTACAACATTCCTGGCGTATCGGCCCCTACTTCTCGGTGGGAACATTATATATGGCTATAACGTATCACAACCTAGCCTAACCCACCTAGCCCGTCGCTGGTAATGTTTTACAGAATCCCCTTCGTGTCGTCCCGTACATCTCGGTTGGGATATTATAAACGTCTATAGCGTTATATATCCTAACCTAAGGCAGGCCATCATCTCGGATGCAGTATTTTACGCCATTCCTGGCGTATCGACCCTACATCTCGGTGGGAACATTATATACGTCTATAACGTATCACAACCTAACCTAACCCGTCCAGCCCCTCGCTGGTAATGTTTTACAGAATCCCGTTCGTGCCGTCCCGTACGTCTCGGTTATGACATTGTGTACGTCTACAGCGTTATATATCCTAACCTAATGCAGCCTAACATCTCGGATGCAGTATTATACGCCATTCCTGGCGTATCGACTCTACTTCTCGGGGGAAACATTATATTCGTCTATAACGTAATATAACCTAACCTAACACATCTAGCCCCTCGCTGGTAATGTTTTACAGAATCCCGTTCGTGTCGTCCCGTACGTCTCGGTTGGAACATTATATACGTCTACAGCGTTATATATCCTAACTTAAGGCAGGCTATCATCTCGGATGCAGTATTTTACGCCATTCCTGGCGTTTCGGCTCTACTTCTCGGTGGGAACATTGTACACGTCTATAACGTAACATAACCTAACCTAACCCATCTAGCCCCTCGCTGGTAATGTTTTACAGAATCCCGTTCGTGTCGTCCCGTACGTCTCGGTTGGGACATTATATACGTCTACAGCGTTATATATCCTAACTTAAGGCAGGCTATCATCTCGGATGCAGTATTTTACGCCATTCCTGGCGTTTCGGCTCTACTTCTCGGTGGGAACATTGTACACGTCTATAACGTAACATAATCTAACCTAACCCATCTAGCCCCTCGCTGGTAATATTTTACAGAATCGCGTTCGTGTCATTCCGTACGTCTCGACTGGGATATTATATACGTCTATAACGTATCACAACTTAAACCTAACCCATCTAGACCCTCGCTGGTAATGTTTTACAGAATCCCGTTCCTGTCGTCCCGTACGTCTCGGTTGGGACATTATAAACGTCTACAGCGATATATATCCTAACGTAAGGCAGTCTAACATCTCGGTTGTAGTATTTTACAACATTCCTGTCGTATCGGCCCCTACTTCTCGGTGGGAACATTATATAGGTCTATAACGTAATATAACCGAACCTAACACATCTAGCCCCTCGGTGGTAATGTGTTACAGAATCCCGTTCCTGTCGTCCCGTACGTCTCGGTTGGGACATTATAAACTTCTACAGCGATATATATCCTAACCTAAGGCAGGCCATCATCTCGGATGCGGTATTTTACAACACTCCTGGCATATTGGCCCCTACTTCTCGGAGGGAACATTATATACGTCTATAACGTATCACAACCTAATCTAACCCATCTAGCCCCTCGCTGGTAATGTTTTACAGAATCCCGTTCCTGTCGTCCCGTACGTCTCAGTTGGGACATTATAAACTTCTACAGTGATATATATCCTAACCTAAGGCAGGCTATCATCTCGGATGCAGTGTTTTACAACATGCCTGGCGTATCGGCCCCTACATCTCGGTGGGAACATTATATACGTCTATAACGTATCACAACCTAACCTAACCCGTCCAGCCCCTCGCTGGTAATGTTTTACAGAATCCCGTTCGTGTCGTCCCGTACGTCTCGGTTGGGACATTATAAACGTCTACAGCGATATATATCCTAACGTAAGGCAGGCTAACATCTCGGATGTAGTATTTTACAACATTCCTGGCGTATCGGCCTCTACTTCTCGGGGGAACATTATATTCGTCTATAACGTAATATAACCTAACCTAACACATCTAGACCCTCGCTGGTAATGTTTTACAGAAACCCGTTCGTGTCGTCCCGTACATCTCGGTTGGAATATTATATACGTCTATAGCGTTATAGATCCTAATATAAGGCAGGCTATCATCTCGGATGCAGTATTTTACAACATCCCTGGCATATCGGCCCCTACTTATCGGTGGAAACATTATATATGTCTATAACGTATCACAACCTAACCTAACCCACCTAGCCCGTCGCTGGTAATGTTTTACAGAATCCCGTTCGTGTCGTCCCATACATCTCGGTTGGGATATTATATACGTCTATAGCGTTATATATCCTAATCTAAGGCAGGCTATCATCTCGGATGCAGTATTTTACAACATTCCTGGCATATCGGCCCCTAATTATCGGTGGGAACATTATATATGTCTATAACGTATCACAACCTAACCTAAACCATCTAGCCCCTCGCTGGTAAAGTTTTACAGAATCCCGTTCGTGACGTCCCGTACATCTCGGTTGGGATATTATATACGTCTATAGCGTTATATATCCTTATCTAAGGCAGGCTATCATCTCGGATGCAGTATTTTACAACATTCCTGGCATATCGGCCCTTACTTATCGGTGTGAACATTATATATGTCTATAACGTATCACAACCTAACCTAACCCATCTAGCCCCTCGCTGGTAATGTTTTACAGAATCCCGTTCCTGTCGTCCCGTACGTCTCGTTTGGGACATTATAAACATCTACAGCGATATATATCCTAACGTAAGGCAGTCTAACATCTCGGTTGTAGTATTTTACAACATTCCTGTCGTATCGGCCCCTACTTCTCGGTGGGAACATTATATAGGTCTATAACGTAATATAACCGAACCGAACACATCTAGCCCCTCGCTGGTAATGTGTTACAGAATCCCGTTCCTGTCGTCCCGTACGTCTCGGTTGGGACATTATAAACTTCTACAGCGATATATATCCTAACCTAAGGCAGGCCATCATCTCGGATGCGGTATTTTACAACATTCCTGGCATATCGGCCCCTACTTCTCGGTGGGAACATTATATACGTCTATAACGTATCACAACCTAACCTAACCCATCTAGCCCCTCGCTGGTAATGTTTTACAGAATCCCGTTCCTGTCGTCCCGTACGTCTCGGTTGGGACATTATAAACTTCTACAGTGATATATATCCTAACCTAAGGCGGGCTATCATCTCGGATGCAGTATTTTACATCATGCCTCGCGTATCGGCCCCTACATCTCGGTGGGAACATTATATACGTCTATAACGTATCACAACCTAACCTAACGCGTCCAGCCCCTCGCTGGTAATGTTTTACAGAATCCCGTTCATGCCGTCCCGTACGTCTCGGTTGGGACATTGTGTACGTCTACAGCGTTATATATCCTAACCTAAGGCAGGCTATCATCTCGGATGTAGAATTTAACAACATTCCTGGCGTATCGGCCCCTACTTCTCGGTGGGAACATTATATAGGTCTATAACGTAATATAACCTCACCTAACAAATCTAGCCCCTCGCTGGTAATGTTTTACAGAATCCCGTTCGTGTAGTCCCGTACATCTCGGTTGGGATATTATATACGTCTATAGCGTTATATATCCTAACCTAGGGCAGGCTATCATCTCGGATGTAGAATTTAACAACATTCCTGGCGTATCGGCCCCTACTTCTCGGTGGGAACATTATATAGGTCTATAACGTAATATAACCTCACCTAACAAATCTAGCCCCTCGCTGGTAATGTTTTACAGAATCCCGCTCGTTACGTCCCGTACATCTCGGTTGGAATATTATATACGTCTGTAGCGTTATATATCCTAACCTGAGGAAGGCTATCATCTCGGATGTAGTATTTTACAACATTCCTGGTGTATCGGCCCCTACTTATCGGTGGGAACATTATATATGTCTATAACGTATCACAACCTAACCTAACCCACCTAGCCCGTCGCTGGTAATGTTTTACAGAATCCCCTTCCTGTCGTCCCGTACGTCTCGGTTGGGACATTATAAACTTCTACAGCGATATATATCCTAACCTAAGGCAGGCCATCATCTCGGATGCGGTATTTTACAACACTCCTGGCATATCGGCCCCTACTTCTCGGAGGGAACATTATATACGTCTATAACGTATCACAACCTAATCTAACCCATCTAGCCCCTCGCTGGTAATGTTTTACAGAATCCCGTTCCTGTCGTCCCGTACGTCTCGGTTGGGACATTACAAACTTCTACAGTGATATATATCCTAACCTAATGCAGGCTATCATCTCGGATGCAGTATTTTACAACATGCCTGGCGTATCGGCCCCTACATCTCGGTGGGAACATTATATACGTCTATAACGTATCACAACCTAACCTAACCCGTCCAGCCCCTCGCTGGTAATGTTTTACAGAATCCCGTTCGTGCCGTCCCGTACGTTTCGGTTGGGACATTGTGTACGTCTACAGCGTTATATATCCTAACCTAAGGCAGGCTATCATCTCGGATGTAGAATTTAACAACATTCCTGGCGTATCGGCCCCTACTTCTCGGTGGGAACATTATATACGTCTATAACGGTTCACATACTAACCTAACCCATCTAGCCCCTCGCTGGTAATGTTTTACAGAATCCCGTTCGTGTCGTCCCGTACATCTCGGTTGGGACATTATAAACGTCTACAGCGATATATATCCTAACTTAAGGCAGGCTAACATCTCGGATGCAGTATTTTACGCCATTCCTGGCGTATGGGCTCTACTTCTCGGGGGGAACATTATATTCGTCTATAACGTAATAAAACCTAACCTATCACATCTAGCCCCTCGCTGGTAATGTTTTACAGAATCCCGTTCCCGTCGTCCCACACGTCTCGGTTGGGACATTATAAACGTCTACAGCGATATATATCCTAACGTAAGGCAGGCTAACATCTCGGATGTAGTATTTTACAACATTCCTGGCGTATCGGCCTCTACTTCTCGGGGGGAACATTATATTCGTCTATAACGTAATATAACCTAACCTAACACATCTAGCCCCTCGCTGGTAATGTTTAACAGAATCCCGTTCGTGTCGCCCCGTACATCTCGGTTGGAATATTATATACGTCTATAGCGTTATAGATCCTAATATAAGGCAGGCTATCATCTCGGATGCAGTATTTTACAACATTCCTGGCATATCGGCCCCTACTTATCGGTGGGAACATTATATATGTCTATAACGTATCACAACCTAACCTAACCCACCTAGCCCGTCGCTGGTAATGTTTTACAGAATCCCCTTCGTGTCGTCCCGTACATCTCGGTTGGGATATTATAAACTTCTACAGCGATATATATCCTAACCTAAGGCAGGCCATCATCTCGGATGCGGTATTTTACAACACTCCTGGCATATCGGCCCCTACTTCTCGGAGGGAACATTATATACGTCTATAACGTATCACAACCTAATCTAACCCATCTAGCCCCTCGCTGGTAATGTTTTATAGAATCCCGTTCCTGTTGTCCCGTACGTCTCGGTTGGGACATTATAAACGTCTACAGCGATATATATCCTAACGTAAGGCAGTCTAACATCTCGGTTGTAGTATTTTACAACATTCCTGTCGTATCGGCCCCTACTTCTCGGTGGGAACATTATATAGGTCTATAACGTAATATAACTGAACCTAACACATCTAGCCCCTCGCTGGTAATGTTTTACAGAATCCCGCTCGTTACGTCCCGTACATCTCGGTTGGAATATTATATACGTCTATAGCGTTATATATCCTAACCTGAGGCAGGCTATCATCTCGGATGTAGTATTTTACAACATTCCTGGCGTATCGGCCCCTACTTCTCGGTGGGAACATTATATAGGTCTATAACGTAATATAACCTCACCTAACAAATCTAGCCCCTCGCTGGTAATGTTTTACAGAATCCCGCTTGTTACGTCCCGTACATCTCGGTTGGAATATTATATACGTCTATAGCGTTATATATCCTAACCTGAGGCAGGCTATCATCTCGGATGTAGTATTTTACAACATTCCTGGCGTATCGGCCCCTACTTCTCGGTGGGAACATTATATATGGCTATAACGTATCACAACCTAGCCTAACCCACCTAGCCCGTCGCTGGTAATGTTTTGCAGAATCCCCTTCGTGTCGTCCCGTACATCTCGGTTGGGATATTATAAACGTCTATAGCGTTATATATCCTAACCTAAGGCAGGCCATCATCTCGGATGCAGTATTTTACGCCATTCCTGGCGTATCGACCCTACATCTCGGTGGGAACATTATATACGTCTATAACGTATCACAACCTAACCTAACCCGTCCAGCCCCTCGATGGTAATGTTTTACAGAATCCCGTTCGTGCCGTCCCGTACGTCTCGGTTATGACATTGTGTACGTCTACAGCGTTATATATCCTAACCTAAGGCAGCCTAACATCTCGGATGCAGTATTATACGCCATTCCTGGCGTATCGACTCTACTTCTCGGGGGAAACATTATATTCGTCTATAACGTAATATAACCTAACCTAACACATCTAGCCCCTCGCTGGTAATGTTTTACAGAATCCCGTTCGTGTCGTCCCGTACGTCTCGGTTGGAACATTATATACGTCTACAGCGTTATATATCCTAACTTAAGGCAGGCTATCATCTCGGATGCAGTATTTTACGCCATTCCTGGCGTTTCGGCTCTACTTCTCGGTGGGAACATTGTACACGTCTATAACGTAACATAACCTAACCTAACCCATCTAGCCCCTCGCTGGTAATGTTTTACAGAATCCCGTTCGTGTCGTCCCGTACGTCTCGGTTGGGACATTATATACGTCTACAGCGTTATATATCCTAACTTAAGGCAGGCTATCATCTCGGATGCAGTATTTTACGCCATTCCTGGCGTTTCGGCTCTACTTCTCGGTGGGAACATTGTACACGTCTATAACGTAACATAATCTAACCTAACCCATCTAGCCCCTCGCTGGTAATATTTTACAGAATCGCGTTCGTGTCATTCCGTACGTCTCGACTGGGATATTATATACGTCTATAACGTATCACAACCTAACCTAACCCATCTAGACCCTCGCTGGTAATGTTTTACAGAATCCCGTTCCTGTCGTCCCGTACGTCTCGGTTGGGACATTATAAACGTCTACAGCGATATATATCCTAACGTAAGGCAGTCTAACATCTCGGTTGTAGTATTTTACAACATTCCTGTCGTATCGGCCCCTACTTCTCGGTGGGAACATTATATAGGTCTATAACGTAATATAACCGAACCTAACACATCTAGCCCCTCGGTGGTAATGTGTTACAGAATCCCGTTCCTGTCGTCCCGTACGTCTCGGTTGGGACATTATAAACTTCTACAGCGATATATATCCTAACCTAAGGCAGGCCATCATCTCGGATGCGGTATTTTACAACACTCCTGGCATATTGGCCCCTACTTCTCGGAGGGAACATTATATACGTCTATAACGTATCACAACCTAATCTAACCCATCTAGCCCCTCGCTGGTAATGTTTTACAGAATCCCGTTCCTGTCGTCCCGTACGTCTCAGTTGGGACATTATAAACTTCTACAGTGATATATATCCTAACCTAAGGCAGGCTATCATCTCGGATGCAGTGTTTTACAACATGCCTGGCGTATCGGCCCCTACATCTCGGTGGGAACATTATATACGTCTATAACGTATCACAACCTAACCTAACCCGTCCAGCCCCTCGCTGGTAATGTTTTACAGAATCCCGTTCGTGTCGTCCCGTACGTCTCGGTTGGGACATTATAAACGTCTACAGCGATATATATCCTAACGTAAGGCAGGCTAACATCTCGGATGTAGTATTTTACAACATTCCTGGCGTATCGGCCTCTACTTCTCGGGGGAACATTATATTCGTCTATAACGTAATATAACCTAACCTAACACATCTAGACCCTCGCTGGTAATGTTTTACAGAAACCCGTTCGTGTCGTCCCGTACATCTCGGTTGGAATATTATATACGTCTATAGCGTTATAGATCCTAATATAAGGCAGGCTATCATCTCGGATGCAGTATTTTACAACATCCCTGGCATATCGGCCCCTACTTATCGGTGGAAACATTATATATGTCTATAACGTATCACAACCTAACCTAACCCACCTAGCCCGTCGCTGGTAATGTTTTACAGAATCCCGTTCGTGTCGTCCCATACATCTCGGTTGGGATATTATATACGTCTATAGCGTTATATATCCTAATCTAAGGCAGGCTATCATCTCGGATGCAGTATTTTACAACATTCCTGGCATATCGGCCCCTAATTATCGGTGGGAACATTATATATGTCTATAACGTATCACAACCTAACCTAAACCATCTAGCCCCTCGCTGGTAAAGTTTTACAGAATCCCGTTCGTGACGTCCCGTACATCTCGGTTGGGATATTATATACGTCTATAGCGTTATATATCCTTATCTAAGGCAGGCTATCATCTCGGATGCAGTATTTTACAACATTCCTGGCATATCGGCCCTTACTTATCGGTGTGAACATTATATATGTCTATAACGTATCCCAACCTAACCTAACCCATCTAGCCCCTCGCTGGTAATGTTTTACAGAATCCCGTTCCTGTCGTCCCGTACGTCTCGTTTGGGACATTATAAACATCTACAGCGATATATATCCTAACGTAAGGCAGTCTAACATCTCGGTTGTAGTATTTTACAACATTCCTGTCGTATCGGCCCCTACTTCTCGGTGGGAACATTATATAGGTCTATAACGTAATATAACCGAACCGAACACATCTAGCCCCTCGCTGGTAATGTGTTACAGAATCCCGTTCCTGTCGTCCCGTACGTCTCGGTTGGGACATTATAAACTTCTACAGCGATATATATCCTAACCTAAGGCAGGCCATCATCTCGGATGCGGTATTTTACAACATTCCTGGCATATCGGCCCCTACTTCTCGGTGGGAACATTATATACGTCTATAACGTATCACAACCTAACCTAACCCATCTAGCCCCTCGCTGGTAATGTTTTACAGAATCCCGTTCCTGTCGTCCCGTACGTCTCGGTTGGGACATTATAAACTTCTACAGTGATATATATCCTAACCTAAGGCGGGCTATCATCTCGGATGCAGTATTTTACATCATGCCTCGCGTATCGGCCCCTACATCTCGGTGGGAACATTATATACGTCTATAACGTATCACAACCTAACCTAACGCGTCCAGCCCCTCGCTGGTAATGTTTTACAGAATCCCGTTCATGCCGTCCCGTACGTCTCGGTTGGGACATTGTGTACGTCTACAGCGTTATATATCCTAACCTAAGGCAGGCTATCATCTCGGATGTAGAATTTAACAACATTCCTGGCGTATCGGCCCCTACTTCTCGGTGGGAACATTATATAGGTCTATAAGGTAATATAACCTCACCTAACAAATCTAGCCCCTCGCTGGTAATGTTTTACAGAATCCCGTTCGTGTAGTCCCGTACATCTCGGTTGGGATATTATATACGTCTATAGCGTTATATATCCTAACCTAGGGCAGGCTATCATCTCGGATGTAGAATTTAACAACATTCCTGGCGTATCGGCCCCTACTTCTCGGTGGGAACATTATATAGGTCTATAACGTAATATAACCTCACCTAACAAATCTAGCCCCTCGCTGGTAATGTTTTACAGAATCCCGCTCGTTACGTCCCGTACATCTCGGTTGGAATATTATATACGTCTGTAGCGTTATATATCCTAACCTGAGGAAGGCTATCATCTCGGATGTAGTATTTTACAACATTCCTGGCGTATCGGCCTCTACTTCTCGGGGGAACATTATATTCGTCTATAACGTAATATAACCTAACCTAACACATCTAGACCCTCGCTGGTAATGTTTTACAGAAACCCGTTCGTGTCGTCCCGTACATCTCGGTTGGAATATTATATACGTCTATAGCGTTATAGATCCTAATATAAGGCAGGCTATCATCTCGGATGCAGTATTTTACAACATCCCTGGCATATCGGCCCCTACTTATCGGTGGAAACATTATATATGTCTATAACGTATCACAACCTAACCTAACCCACCTAGCCCGTCGCTGGTAATGTTTTACAGAATCCCGTTCGTGTCGTCCCATACATCTCGGTTGGGATATTATATACGTCTATAGCGTTATATATCCTAATCTAAGGCAGGCTATCATCTCGGATGCAGTATTTTACAACATTCCTGGCATATCGGCCCCTAATTATCGGTGGGAACATTATATATGTCTATAACGTATCACAACCTAACCTAACCCATCTAGCCCCTCGCTGGTAATGTTTTACAGAATCCCGTTCCTGTCGTCCCGTACGTCTCGTTTGGGACATTATAAACATCTACAGCGATATATATCCTAACGTAAGGCAGTCTAACATCTCGGTTGTAGTATTTTACAACATTCCTGTCGTATCGGCCCCTACTTCTCGGTGGGAACATTATATAGGTCTATAACGTAATATAACCGAACCGAACACATCTAGCCCCTCGCTGGTAATGTGTTACAGAATCCCGTTCCTGTCGTCCCGTACGTCTCGGTTGGGACATTATAAACTTCTACAGCGATATATATCCTAACCTAAGGCAGGCCATCATCTCGGATGCGGTATTTTACAACATTCCTGGCATATCGGCCCCTACTTCTCGGTGGGAACATTATATACGTCTATAACGTATCACAACCTAACCTAACGCGTCCAGCCCCTCGCTGGTAATGTTTTACAGAATCCCGTTCATGCCGTCCCGTACGTCTCGGTTGGGACATTGTGTACGTCTACAGCGTTATATATCCTAACCTAAGGCAGGCTATCATCTCGGATGTAGAATTTAACAACATTCCTGGCGTATCGGCCCCTACTTCTCGGTGGGAACATTATATAGGTCTATAACGTAATATAACCTCACCTAACAAATCTAGCCCCTCGCTGGTAATGTTTTACAGAATCCCGTTCGTGTAGTCCCGTACATCTCGGTTGGGATATTATATACGTCTATAGCGTTATATATCCTAACCTAGGGCAGGCTATCATCTCGGATGTAGAATTTAACAACATTCCTGGCGTATCGGCCCCTACTTCTCGGTGGGAACATTATATAGGTCTATAACGTAATATAACCTCACCTAACAAATCTAGCCCCTCGCTGGTAATGTTTTACAGAATCCCGCTCGTTACGTCCCGTACATCTCGGTTGGAATATTATATACGTCTGTAGCGTTATATATCCTAACCTGAGGAAGGCTATCATCTCGGATGTAGTATTTTACAACATTCCTGGCGTATCGGCCTCTACTTCTCGGGGGAACATTATATTCGTCTATAACGTAATATAACCTAACCTAACACATCTAGACCCTCGCTGGTAATGTTTTACAGAAACCCGTTCGTGTCGTCCCGTACATCTCGGTTGGAATATTATATACGTCTATAGCGTTATAGATCCTAATATAAGGCAGGCTATCATCTCGGATGCAGTATTTTACAACATCCCTGGCATATCGGCCCCTACTTATCGGTGGAAACATTATATATGTCTATAACGTATCACAACCTAACCTAACCCACCTAGCCCGTCGCTGGTAATGTTTTACAGAATCCCGTTCGTGTCGTCCCATACATCTCGGTTGGGATATTATATACGTCTATAGCGTTATATATCCTAATCTAAGGCAGGCTATCATCTCGGATGCAGTATTTTACAACATTCCTGGCATATCGGCCCCTAATTATCGGTGGGAACATTATATATGTCTATAACGTATCACAACCTAACCTAACCCATCTAGCCCCTCGCTGGTAATGTTTTACAGAATCCCGTTCCTGTCGTCCCGTACGTCTCGTTTGGGACATTATAAACATCTACAGCGATATATATCCTAACGTAAGGCAGTCTAACATCTCGGTTGTAGTATTTTACAACATTCCTGTCGTATCGGCCCCTACTTCTCTGTGGGAACATTATATAGGTCTATAACGTAATATAACCGAACCGAACACATCTAGCCCCTCGCTGGTAATGTGTTACAGAATCCCGTTCCTGTCGTCCCGTACGTCTCGGTTGGGACATTATAAACTTCTACAGCGATATATATCCTAACCTAAGGCAGGCCATCATCTCGGATGCGGTATTTTACAACATTCCTGGCATATCGGCCCCTACTTCTCGGTGGGAACATTATATACGTCTATAACGTATCACAACCTAACCTAACCCATCTAGCCCCTCGCTGGTAATGTTTTACAGAATCCCGTTCCTGTCGTTCCGTACGTCTCGGTTGGGACATTACAAACTTCTACAGTGATATATATCCTAACCTAATGCAGGCTATCATCTCGGATGCAGTATTTTACAACATGCCTGGCGTATCGGCCCCTACATCTCGGTGGGAACATTATATACGTCTATAACGTATCACAACCTAACCTAACCCGTCCAGCCCCTCGCTGGTAATGTTTTACAGAATCCCGTTCGTGCCGTCCCGTACGTTTCGGTTGGGACATTGTGTACGTCTACAGCGTTATATATCCTAACCTAAGGCAGGCTATCATCTCGGATGTAGAATTTAACAACATTCCTGGCGTATCGGCCCCTACTTCTCGGTGGGAACATTATATACGTCTATAACGGTTCACATACTAACCTAACCCATCTAGCCCCTCGCTGGTAATGTTTTACAGAATCCCGTTCGTGTCGTCCCGTACATCTCGGTTGGGACATTATAAACGTCTACAGCGATATATATCCTAACTTAAGGCAGGCTAACATCTCGGATGCAGTATTTTACGCCATTCCTGGCGTATGGGCTCTACTTCTCGGGGGGAACATTATATTCGTCTATAACGTAATAAAACCTAACCTATCACATCTAGCCCCTCGCTGGTAATGTTTTACAGAATCCCGTTCCCGTCGTCCCACACGTCTCGGTTGGGACATTATAAACGTCTACAGCGATATATATCCTAACGTAAGGCAGGCTAACATCTCGGATGCAGTATTTTACAACATTCCTGGCATATCGGCCCCTACTTATCGGTGGGAACATTATATACGTCTATAACGTATCACAACCTAACCTAACCCATCTAGCCCCTCGCTGGTAATGTTTTACAGAATCCCGTTCCTGTCGTCCCGTACGTCTCGGTTGGGACATTATAAACGTCTACAGCGATATATATCCTAACGTAAGGCAGTCTAACATCTCGGTTGTAGTATTTTACAACATTCCTGTCGTATCGGCCCCTACTTCTCGGTGGGAACATTATATAGGTCTATAACGTAATATAACCGAACCTAACACATCTAGCCCCTCGGTGGTAATGTGTTACAGAATCCCGTTCCTGTCGTCCCGTACGTCTCGGTTGGGACATTATAAACTTCTACAGCGATATATATCCTAACCTAAGGCAGGCCATCATCTCGGATGCGGTATTTTACAACACTCCTGGCATATTGGCCCCTACTTCTCGGAGGGAACATTATATACGTCTATAACGTATCACAACCTAATCTAACCCATCTAGCCCCTCGCTGGTAATGTTTTACAGAATCCCGTTCCTGTCGTCCCGTACGTCTCGGTTGGGACATTATAAACTTCTACAGTGATATATATCCTAACCTAAGGCAGGCTATCATCTCGGATGCAGTGTTTTACAACATGCCTGGCGTATCGGCCCCTACATCTCGGTGGGAACATTATATACGTCTATAACGTATCACAACCTAACCTAACCCGTCCAGCCCCTCGCTGGTAATGGTTTACAGAATCCCGTTCGTGTCGTCCCGTACGTCTCGGTTGGGACATTATAAACGTCTACAGCGATATATATCCTAACGTAAGGCAGGCTAACATCTCGGATGTAGTATTTTACAACATTCCTGGCGTATCGGCCTCTACTTCTCGGGGGAACATTATATTCGTCTATAACGTAATATAACCTAACCTAACACATCTAGACCGTCGCTGGTAATGTTTTACAGAAACCCGTTCGTGTCGTCCCGTACATCTCGGTTGGAATATTATATACGTCTATAGCGTTATAGATCCTAATATAAGGCAGGCTATCATCTCGGATGCAGTATTTTACAACATCCCTGGCATATCGGCCCCTACTTATCGGTGGAAACATTATATATGTCTATAACGTATCACAACCTAACCTAACCCACCTAGCCCGTCGCTGGTAATGTTTTACAGAATCCCGTTCGTGTCGTCCCATACATCTCGGTTGGGATATTATATACGTCTATAGCGTTATATATCCTAATCTAAGGCAGGCTATCATCTCGGATGCAGTATTTTACAACATTCCTGGCATATCGGCCCCTAATTATCGGTGGGAACATTATATATGTCTATAACGTATCACAACCTAACCTAAACCATCTAGCCCCTCGCTGGTAATGTTTTACAGAATCCCGTTCCTGTCGTCCCGTACGTCTCGTTTGGGACATTATAAACATCTACAGCGATATATATCCTAACGTAAGGCAGTCTAACATCTCGGTTGTAGTATTTTACAACATTCCTGTCGTATCGGCCCCTACTTCTCGGTGGGAACATTATATAGGTCTATAACGTAATATAACCGAACCGAACACATCTAGCCCCTCGCTGGTAATGTGTTACAGAATCCCGTTCCTGTCGTCCCGTACGTCTCGGTTGGGACATTATAAACTTCTACAGCGATATATATCCTAACCTAAGGCAGGCCATCATCTCGGATGCGGTATTTTACAACATTCCTGGCATATCGGCCCCTACTTCTCGGTGGGAACATTATATACGTCTATAACGTATCACAACCTAACCTAACCCATCTAGCCCCTCGCTGGTAATGTTTTACAGAATCCCGTTCCTGTCGTCACGTACGTCTCGGTTGGGACATTATAAACTTCTACAGTGATATATATCCTAACCTAAGGCGGGCTATCATCTCGGATGCAGTATTTTACATCATGCCTCGCGTATCGGCCCCTACATCTCGGTGGGAACATTATATACGTCTATAACGTATCACAACCTAACCTAACGCGTCCAGCCCCTCGCTGGTAATGTTTTACAGAATCCCGTTCATGCCGTCCCGTACGTCTCGGTTGGGACATTGTGTACGTCTACAGCGTTATATATCCTAAACTAAGGCAGCCTAACATCTCGGATGCAGTATTATACGCCATTCCTGGCGTATCGGCTCTACTTCTCGGGGGAAACATTATATTCGTCTATAACGTACTATAACCTAACCTAACACATCTAGCCCCTCGCTGGTAATGTTTTACAGAATCCTGTTCGTGTCGTCCCGTACGTCTCGGTTGGGACCTTATATACGTCTACAGGGTTATATATCCTAACTTAAGGCAAGCTATCATCTCGGATGCAGTATTTTACGCCATTCCTGGCGTATCGGCTCTACTTCTCGGAGGGAACATTGTACACGTCTATAACGTAACATAACCTAACCTAACCCATCTAGCCCCTCGCTGGTAATATTTTACAGAATCGCGTTCGTGTCATTCCGTACGTCTCGACTGGGATGTTATATACGTCTATAGCGTTATATATCCTAACCTAAGGCAGGCCATCATCTCGGATGCAGTATTTTACAACATTCCTGGCATATCGGCCCCTACTTATCGGTGGGAACATTATATATGTCTATAACGTATCACAACCTAACCTAACCCACCTAGCCCGTCGCTGGTAATGTTTTACAGAATCCCCTTCCTGTCGTCCCGTACGTCTTGGTTGGGACATTATAAACTTCTACAGCGATATATATCCTAACCTAAGGCAGGCCATCATCTCGGATGCGGTATTCTACAACACTCCTGGCATATCGGCCCCTACTTCTCGGAGGGAACATTATATACGTCTATATCGTATCACAACCTAAGCTAACCCATCTAGCCCCTCGCTGGTAATGTTTTACAGAATCCCGTTCGTGCCGTCCCGTACGTCTCGGTTGGGACATTGTGTACGTCTACAGCGTTATATATCCTAACCTAAGGCAGGCTATCATCTCGGATGTAGAATTTAACAACATTCCTGGCGTATCGGCCCCTACTTCTCGGTGGGAACATTATATAGGTCTATAACGTAATATAACCTCACCTAACAAATCTAGCCCCTCGCTGGTAATGTTTTACAGAATCCCGTTCGTGTAGTCCCGTACATCTCGGTTGGGATATTATATACGTCTATAGCGTTATATATCCTAACCTAGGGCAGGCTATCATCTCGGATGTAGAATTTAACAACATTCCTGGCGTATCGGCCCCTACTTCTCGGTGGGAACATTATATAGGTCTATAACGTAATATAACCTCACCTAACAAATCTAGCCCCTCGCTGGTAATGTTTTACAGAATCCCGCTCGTTACGTCCCGTACATCTCGGTTGGAATATTATATACGTCTGTAGCGTTATATATCCTAACCTGAGGAAGGCTATCATCTCGGATGTAGTATTTTACAACATTCCTGGCGTATCGGCCCCTACTTATCGGTGGGAACATTATATATGTCTATAACGTATCACAACCTAACCTAACCCACCTAGCCCGTCGCTGGTAATGTTTTACAGAATCCCCTTCCTGTCGTCCCGTACGTCTCGGTTGGGACATTATAAACTTCTACAGCGATATATATCCTAACCTAAGGCAGGCCATCATCTCGGATGCGGTATTTTACAACACTCCTGGCATATCGGCCCCTACTTCTCGGAGGGAACATTATATACGTCTATAACGTATCACAACCTAATCTAACCCATCTAGCCCCTCGCTGGTAATGTTTTACAGAATCCCGTTCCTGTCGTCCCGTACGTCTCGGTTGGAACATTACAAACTTCTACAGTCATATATATCCTAACCTAATGCAGGCTATCATCTCGGATGCAGTATTTTACAACATGCCTGGCGTATCGGCCCCTACATCTCGGTGGGAACATTATATACGTCTATAACGTATCACAACCTAACCTAACCCGTCCAGCCCCTCGCTGGTAATGTTTTACAGAATCCCGTTCGTGCCGTCCCGTACGTTTCGGTTGGGACATTGTGTACGTCTACAGCGATATATATCCTAACCTAAGGCAGGCTATCATCTCGGATGTAGAATTTAACAACATTTCTGGCGTATCGGCCCCTACTTCTCGGTGGGAACATTATATACGTCTATAACGGTTCACATACTAACCTAACCCATCTAGCCCCTCGCTGGTAATGTTTAACAGAATCCCGTTCGTGTCGCCCCGTACATCTCGGTTGGAATATTATATACGTCTATAGCGTTATAGATCCTAATATAAGGCAGGCTATCATCTCGGATGCAGTATTTTACAACATTCCTGGCATATCGGCCCCTACTTATCGGTGGGAACATTATATATGTCTATAACGTATCACAACCTAACCTAACCCACCTAGCCCGTCGCTGGTAATGTTTTACAGAATCCCCTTCGTGTCGTCCCGTACATCTCGGTTGGGATATTATAAACGTCTATAGCGTTATATATCCTAACCTAAGGCAGGCTATCATCTCGGATGCAGTATTTGCAACATTCCTGGCATATCGGCCCCTACTTATCGGTGGGAACATTATATACGTCTATAACGTATCACAACCTAACCTAACCCATCTAGCCCCTCGCTGGTAATGTTTTACAGAATCCCGTTCCTGTCGTCCCGTACGTCTCGGTTGGGACATTATAAACGTCTACAGCGATATATATCCTAACGTAAGGCAGTCTAACATCTCGGTTGTAGTATTTTACAACATTCCTGTCGTATCGGCCCCTACTTCTCGGTGGGAACATTATATAGGTCTATAACGTAATATAACCGAACCTAACACATCTAGCCCCTCGGTGGTAATGTGTTACAGAATCCCGTTCCTGTCGTCCCGTACGTCTCGGTTGGGACATTATAAACTTCTACAGCGATATATATCCTAACCTAAGGCAGGCCATCATCTCGGATGCGGTATTTTACAACACTCCTGGCATATTGGCCCCTACTTCTCGGAGGGAACATTATATACGTCTATAACGTATCACAACCTAATCTAACCCATCTAGCCCCTCGCTGGTAATGTTTTACAGAATCCCGTTCCTGTCGTCCCGTACGTCTCGGTTGGGACATTATAAACTTCTACAGTGATATATATCCTAACCTAAGGCAGGCTATCATCTCGGATGCAGTGTTTTACAACATGCCTGGCGTATCGGCCCCTACATCTCGGTGGGAACATTATATACGTCTATAACGTATCACAACCTAACCTAACGCGTCCAGCCCCTCGCTGGTAATGTTTTACAGAATCCCGTTCATGCCGTCCCGTACGTCTCGGTTGGGACATTGTGTACGTCTACAGCGTTATATATCCTAAACTAAGGCAGCCTAACATCTCGGATGCAGTATTATACGCCATTCCTGGCGTATCGGCTCTACTTCTCGGGGGAAACATTATATTCGTCTATAACGTACTATAACCTAACCTAACACATCTAGCCCCTCGCTGGTAATGTTTTACAGAATCCTGTTCGTGTCGTCCCGTACGTCTCGGTTGGGACCTTATATACGTCTACAGGGTTATATATCCTAACTTAAGGCAAGCTATCATCTCGGATGCAGTATTTTACGCCATTCCTGGCGTATCGGCTCTACTTCTCGGAGGGAACATTGTACACGTCTATAACGTAACATAACCTAACCTAACCCATCTAGCCCCTCGCTGGTAATATTTTACAGAATCGCGTTCGTGTCATTCCGTACGTCTCGACTGGGATGTTATATACGTCTATAGCGTTATATATCCTAACCTAAGGCAGGCCATCATCTCGGATGCAGTATTTTACAACATTCCTGGCATATCGGCCCCTACTTATCGGTGGGAACATTATATATGTCTATAACGTATCACAACCTAACCTAACCCACCTAGCCCGTCGCTGGTAATGTTTTACAGAATCCCCTTCCTGTCGTCCCGTACGTCTTGGTTGGGACATTATAAACTTCTACAGCGATATATATCCTAACCTAAGGCAGGCCATCATCTCGGATGCGGTATTCTACAACACTCCTGGCATATCGGCCCCTACTTCTCGGAGGGAACATTATATACGTCTATATCGTATCACAACCTAAGCTAACCCATCTAGCCCCTCGCTGGTAATGTTTTACAGAATCCCGTTCGTGCCGTCCCGTACGTCTCGGTTGGGACATTGTGTACGTCTACAGCGTTATATATCCTAACCTAAGGCAGGCTATCATCTCGGATGTAGAATTTAACAACATTCCTGGCGTATCGGCCCCTACTTCTCGGTGGGAACATTATATAGGTCTATAACGTAATATAACCTCACCTAACAAATCTAGCCCCTCGCTGGTAATGTTTTACAGAATCCCGTTCGTGTAGTCCCGTACATCTCGGTTGGGATATTATATACGTCTATAGCGTTATATATCCTAACCTAGGGCAGGCTATCATCTCGGATGTAGAATTTAACAACATTCCTGGCGTATCGGCCCCTACTTCTCGGTGGGAACATTATATAGGTCTATAACGTAATATAACCTCACCTAACAAATCTAGCCCCTCGCTGGTAATGTTTTACAGAATCCCGCTCGTTACGTCCCGTACATCTCGGTTGGAATATTATATACGTCTGTAGCGTTATATATCCTAACCTGAGGAAGGCTATCATCTCGGATGTAGTATTTTACAACATTCCTGGCGTATCGGCCCCTACTTATCGGTGGGAACATTATATATGTCTATAACGTATCACAACCTAACCTAACCCACCTAGCCCGTCGCTGGTAATGTTTTACAGAATCCCCTTCCTGTCGTCCCGTACGTCTCGGTTGGGACATTATAAACTTCTACAGCGATATATATCCTAACCTAAGGCAGGCCATCATCTCGGATGCGGTATTTTACAACACTCCTGGCATATCGGCCCCTACTTCTCGGAGGGAACATTATATACGTCTATAACGTATCACAACCTAATCTAACCCATCTAGCCCCTCGCTGGTAATGTTTTACAGAATCCCGTTCCTGTCGTCCCGTACGTCTCGGTTGGAACATTACAAACTTCTACAGTCATATATATCCTAACCTAATGCAGGCTATCATCTCGGATGCAGTATTTTACAACATGCCTGGCGTATCGGCCCCTACATCTCGGTGGGAACATTATATACGTCTATAACGTATCACAACCTAACCTAACCCGTCCAGCCCCTCGCTGGTAATGTTTTACAGAATCCCGTTCGTGCCGTCCCGTACGTTTCGGTTGGGACATTGTGTACGTCTACAGCGATATATATCCTAACCTAAGGCAGGCTATCATCTCGGATGTAGAATTTAACAACATTTCTGGCGTATCGGCCCCTACTTCTCGGTGGGAACATTATATACGTCTATAACGGTTCACATACTAACCTAACCCATCTAGCCCCTCGCTGGTAATGTTTAACAGAATCCCGTTCGTGTCGCCCCGTACATCTCGGTTGGAATATTATATACGTCTATAGCGTTATAGATCCTAATATAAGGCAGGCTATCATCTCGGATGCAGTATTTTACAACATTCCTGGCATATCGGCCCCTACTTATCGGTGGGAACATTATATATGTCTATAACGTATCACAACCTAACCTAACCCACCTAGCCCGTCGCTGGTAATGTTTTACAGAATCCCCTTCGTGTCGTCCCGTACATCTCGGTTGGGATATTATAAACGTCTATAGCGTTATATATCCTAACCTAAGGCAGGCTATCATCTCGGATGCAGTATTTGCAACATTCCTGGCATATCGGCCCCTACTTATCGGTGGGAACATTATATACGTCTATAACGTATCACAACCTAACCTAACCCATCTAGCCCCTCGCTGGTAATGTTTTACAGAATCCCGTTCCTGTCGTCCCGTACGTCTCGGTTGGGACATTATAAACGTCTACAGCGATATATATCCTAACGTAAGGCAGTCTAACATCTCGGTTGTAGTATTTTACAACATTCCTGTCGTATCGGCCCCTACTTCTCGGTGGGAACATTATATAGGTCTATAACGTAATATAACCGAACCTAACACATCTAGCCCCTCGGTGGTAATGTGTTACAGAATCCCGTTCCTGTCGTCCCGTACGTCTCGGTTGGGACATTATAAACTTCTACAGCGATATATATCCTAACCTAAGGCAGGCCATCATCTCGGATGCGGTATTTTACAACACTCCTGGCATATTGGCCCCTACTTCTCGGAGGGAACATTATATACGTCTATAACGTATCACAACCTAATCTAACCCATCTAGCCCCTCGCTGGTAATGTTTTACAGAATCCCGTTCCTGTCGTCCCGTACGTCTCGGTTGGGACATTATAAACTTCTACAGTGATATATATCCTAACCTAAGGCAGGCTATCATCTCGGATGCAGTGTTTTACAACATGCCTGGCGTATCGGCCCCTACATCTCGGTGGGAACATTATATACGTCTATAACGTATCACAACCTTACCTAACCCGTCCAGCCCCTCGCTGGTAATGTTTTACAGAATTCCGTTCGTGCCGTCCCGTACGTTTCGGTTGGGACATTGTGTACGTCTACAGCGTTATATATCCTAACCTAAGGCAGGCTATCATCTCGGATGTAGAATTTAACAACATTCCTGGCGTATCGGCCCCTACTTCTCGGTGGGAACATTATATACGTCTATAACGGTTCACATACTAACCTAACCCATCTAGCCCCTCGCTGGTAATGTTTTACAGAATCCCGTTCGTGTCGTCCCGTACATCTCGGTTGGGACATTATAAACGTCTACAGCGATATATATCCTAACTTAAGGCAGGCTAACATCTCGGATGCAGTATTTTACGCCATTCCTGGCGTATGGGCTCTACTTCTCGGGGGGAACATTATATTCGTCTATAACGTAATAAAACCTAACCTATCACATCTAGCCCCTCGCTGGTAATGTTTTACAGAATCCCGTTCCCGTCGTCCCACACGTCTCGGTTGGGACATTATAAACGTCTACAGCGATATATATCCTAACGTAAGGCAGGCTAACATCTCGGATGCAGTATTTTACAACATTCCTGGCATATCGGCCCCTACTTATCGGTGGGAACATTATATACGTCTATAACGTATCAAACCTAACCTAACCCATCTAGCCCCTCGCTGGTAATGTTTTACAGAATCCCGTTCCTGTCGTCCCGTACGTCTCGGTTGGGACATTATAAACGTCTACAGCGATATATATCCTAACGTAAGGCAGTCTAACATCTCGGTTGTAGTATTTTACAACATTCCTGTCGTATCGGCCCCTACTTCTCGGTGGGAACATTATATAGGTCTATAACGTAATATAACCGAACCTAACACATCTAGCCCCTCGGTGGTAATGTGTTACAGAATCCCGTTCCTGTCGTCCCGTACGTCTCGGTTGGGACATTATAAACTTCTACAGCGATATATATCCTAACCTAAGGCAGGCCATCATCTCGGATGCGGTATTTTACAACACTCCTGGCATATTGGCCCCTACTTCTCGGAGGGAACATTATATACGTCTATAACGTATCACAACCTAATCTAACCCATCTAGCCCCTCGCTGGTAATGTTTTACAGAATCCCGTTCCTGTCGTCCCGTACGTCTCGGTTGGGACATTATAAACGTCTACAGCGATATATATCCTAACCTAAGGCAGGCTATCATCTCGGATGCAGTGTTTTACAACATGCCTGTCGTATCGGCCCCTACATCTCGGTGGGAACATTATATACGTCTATAACGTATCACAACCTAACCTAACCCGTCCAGCCCCTCGCTGGTAATGTTTTACAGAATCCCGTTCGTGTCGTCCCGTACGTCTCGGTTGGGACATTATAAACGTCTACAGCGATATATATCCTAACGTAAGGCAGGCTAACATCTCGGATGTAGTATTTTACAACAATCCTGGCGTATCGGCCTCTACTTCTCGGGGGAACATTATATTCGTCTATAACGTAATATAACCTAACCTAACACATCTAGACCGTCGCTGGTAATGTTTTACAGAAACCCGTTCGTGTCGTCCCGTACATCTCGGTTGGAATATTATATACGTCTATAGCGTTATAGATCCTAATATAAGGCAGGCTATCATCTCGGATGCAGTATTTTACAACATCCCTGGCATATCGGCCCCTACTTATCGGTGGAAACATTATATATGTCTATAACGTATCACAACCTAACCTAACCCACCTAGCCCGTCGCTGGTAATGTTTTACAGAATCCCGTTCGTGTCGTCCCATACATCTCGGTTGGGATATTATATACGTCTATAGCGTTATATATCCTAATCTAAGGCAGGCTATCATCTCGGATGCAGTATTTTACAACATTCCTGGCATATCGGCCCTTACTTATCGGTGTGAACATTATATATGTCTATAACGTATCACAACCTAACCTAACCCATCTAGCCCCTCGCTGGTAATGTTTTACAGAATCCCGTTCCTGTCGTCCCGTACGTCTCGTTTGGGACATTATAAACATCTACAGCGATATATATCCTAACGTAAGGCAGTCTAACATCTCGGTTGTAGTATTTTACAACATTCCTGTCGTATCGGCCCCTACTTCTCGGTGGGAACATTATATAGGTCTATAACGTAATATAACCGAACCGAACACATCTAGCCCCTCGCTGGTAATGTGTTACAGAATCCCGTTCCTGTCGTCCCGTACGTCTCGGTTGGGACATTATAAACTTCTACAGCGATATATATCCTAACCTAAGGCAGGCCATCATCTCGGATGCGGTATTTTACAACATTCCTGGCATATCGGCCCCTACTTCTCGGTGGGAACATTATATACGTCTATAACGTATCACAACCTAACCTAACCCATCTAGCCCCTCGCTGGTAATGTTTTACAGAATCCCGTTCCTGTCGTCACGTACGTCTCGGTTGGGACATTATAAACTTCTACAGTGATATATATCCTAACCTAAGGCGGGCTATCATCTCGGATGCAGTATTTTACATCATGCCTCGCGTATCGGCCCCTACATCTCGGTGGGAACATTATATACGTCTATAACGTATCACAACCTAACCTAACGCGTCCAGCCCCTCGCTGGTAATGTTTTACAGAATCCCGTTCATGCCGTCCCGTACGTCTCGGTTGGGACATTGTGTACGTCTACAGCGTTATATATCCTAAACTAAGGCAGCCTAACATCTCGGATGCAGTATTATACGCCATTCCTGGCGTATCGGCTCTACTTCTCGGGGGAAACATTATATTCGTCTATAACGTACTATAACCTAACCTAACACATCTAGCCCCTCGCTGGTAATGTTTTACAGAATCCTGTTCGTGTCGTCCCGTACGTCTCGGTTGGGACCTTATATACGTCTACAGGGTTATATATCCTAACTTAAGGCAGGCTATCATCTCGGATGCAGTATTTTACGCCATTCCTGGCGTATCGGCTCTACTTCTCGGTGGGAACATTGTACACGTCTATAACGTAACATAACCTAACCTAACCCATCTAGCCCCTCGCTGGTAATATTTTACAGAATCGCGTTCGTGTCATTCCGTACGTCTCGACTGGGATGTTATATCCGTCTATAGCGTTATATATCCTAACCTAAGGCAGGCCATCATCTCGGATGCAGTATTTTACAACATTCCTGGCATATCGGCCCCTACTTATCGGTGGGAACATTATATATGTCTATAACGTATCACAACCTAACCTAACCCACCTAGCCCGTCGCTGGTAATGTTTTACAGAATCCCCTTCCTGTCGTCCCGTACGTCTTGGTTGGGACATTATAAACTTCTACAGCGATATATATCCTAACCTAAGGCAGGCCATCATCTCGGATGCGGTATTCTACAACACTCCTGGCATATCGGCCCCTACTTCTCGGAGGGAACATTATATACGTCTATATCGTATCACAACCTAAGCTAACCCATCTAGCCCCTCGCTGGTAATGTTTTACAGAATCCCGTTCGTGCCGTCCCGTACGTCTCGGTTGGGACATTGTGTACGTCTACAGCGTTATATATCCTAACCTAAGGCAGGCTATCATCTCGGATGTAGAATTTAACAACATTCCTGGCGTATCGGCCCCTACTTCTCGGTGGGAACATTATATAGGTCTATAACGTAATATAACCTCACCTAACAAATCTAGCCCCTCGCTGGTAATGTTTTACAGAATCCCGTTCGTGTAGTCCCGTACATCTCGGTTGGGATATTATATACGTCTATAGCGTTATATATCCTAACCTAGGGCAGGCTATCATCTCGGATGTAGAATTTAACAACATTCCTGGCGTATCGGCCCCTACTTCTCGGTGGGAACATTATATAGGTCTATAACGTAATATAACCTCACCTAACAAATCTAGCCCCTCGCTGGTAATGTTTTACAGAATCCCGCTCGTTACGTCCCGTACATCTCGGTTGGAATATTATATACGTCTGTAGCGTTATATATCCTAACCTGAGGAAGGCTATCATCTCGGATGTAGTATTTTACAACATTCCTGGCGTATCGGCCCCTACTTATCGGTGGGAACATTATATATGTCTATAACGTATCACAACCTAACCTAACCCACCTAGCCCGTCGCTGGTAATGTTTTACAGAATCCCCTTCCTGTCGTCCCGTACGTCTCGGTTGGGACATTATAAACTTCTACAGCGATATATATCCTAACCTAAGGCAGGCCATCATCTCGGATGCGGTATTTTACAACACTCCTGGCATATCGGCCCCTACTTCTCGGAGGGAACATTATATACGTCTATAACGTATCACAACCTAATCTAACCCATCTAGCCCCTCGCTGGTAATGTTTTACAGAATCCCGTTCCTGTCGTCCCGTACGTCTCGGTTGGGACATTACAAACTTCTACAGTGATATATATCCTAACCTAATGCAGGCTATCATCTCGGATGCAGTATTTTACAACATGCCTGGCGTATCGGCCCCTACATCTCGGTGGGAACATTATATACGTCTATAACGTATCACAACCTAACCTAACCCGTCCAGCCCCTCGCTGGTAATGTTTTACAGAATCCCGTTCGTGCCGTCCCGTACGTTTCGGTTGGGACATTGTGTACGTCTACAGCGATATATATCCTAACCTAAGGCAGGCTATCATCTCGGATGTAGAATTTAACAACATTTCTGGCGTATCGGCCCCTACTTCTCGGTGGGAACATTATATACGTCTATAACGGTTCACATACTAACCTAACCCATCTAGCCCCTCGCTGGTAATGTTTTACAGAATCCCGTTCGTGTCGTCCCGTACATCTCGGTTGGGACATTACAAACGTCTACAGCGATATATATCCTAACTTAAGGCAGGCTAACATCTCGGATGCAGTATTTTACGCCATTCCTGGCGTATGGGCTCTACTTCTCGGGGGGAACATTATATTCGTCTATAACGTAATAAAACCTAACCTATCACATCTAGCCCCTCGCTGGTAATGTTTTACAGAATCCCGTTCCCGTCGTCCCATACGTCTCGGTTGGGACATTATAAACGTCTACAGCGATATATATCCTAACGTAAGGCAGGCTAACATCTCGGATGTAGTATTTTACAACATTCCTGGCGTATCGGCCTCTACTTCTCGGGGGGAACATTATATTCGTCTATAACGTAATATAACCTAACCTAACACATCTAGCCCCTCGCTGGTAATGTTTAACAGAATCCCGTTCGTGTCGCCCCGTACATCTCGGTTGGAATATTATATACGTCTATAGCGTTATAGATCCTAATGTAAGGCAGGCTATCATCTCGGATGCAGTATTTTACAACATTCCTGGCATATCGGCCCCTACTTATCGGTGGGAACATTATATATGTCTATAACGTATCACAACCTAACCTAACCCACCTAGCCCGTCGCTGGTAATGTTTTACAGAATCCCCTTCGTGTCGTCCCGTACATCTCGGTTGGGATATTATAAACGTCTATAGCGTTATATATCCTAACCTAAGGCAGGCTATCATCTCGGATGCAGTATTTTACAACATTCCTGGCATATCGGCCCCTACTTATCGGTGGGAACATTATATACGTCTATAACGTATCACAACCTAACCTAACCCATCTAGCCCCTCGCTGGTAATGTTTTACAGAATCCCGTTCCTGTCGTCCCGTACGTCTCGGTTGGGACATTATAAACGTTTACAGCGATATATATCCTAACGTAAGGCAGTCTAACATCTCGGTTGTAGTATTTTACAACATTCCTGTCGTATCGGCCCCTACTTCTCGGTGGGAACATTATATAGGTCTATAACGTAATATAACCGAACCTAACACATCTAGCCCCTCGGTGGTAATGTGTTACAGAATCCCGTTCCTGTCGTCCCGTACGTCTCGGTTGGGACATTATAAACTTCTACAGCGATATATATCCTAACCTAAGGCAGGCCATCATCTCGGATGCGGTATTTTACAACACTCCTGGCATATCGGCCCCTACGTCTCGGAGGGAACATTATATACGTCTATAACGTATCACAACCTAATCTAACCCATCTAGCCCCTCGCTGGTAATGTTTTACAGAATCCCGTTCCTGTCGTCCCGTACGTCTCGGTTGGGACATTATAAACTTCTACAGTGATATATATCCTAACCTAAGGCAGGCTATCATCTCGGATGCAGTATTTTACAACATGCCTGGCGTATCGGCCCCTACATCTCGGTGGGAACATTATATACGTCTATAACGTATCACAACCTAACCAAACCCGTCCAGCCCCTCGCTGGTAATGTTTTACAGAATCCCGTTCGTGCCGTCCCGTACGTCTCGGTTGGGACATTGTGTACGTCCACAGCGTTATATATCCTAACCTAAGGCAGGCCATCATCTCGGATGCAGTATTTTACAACATTCCTGGCATATCGGCCCCTACTTATCGGTGGGAACATTATATATGTCTATAACGTATCACAACCTAACCTAACCCACCTAGCCCGTCGCTGGTAATGTTTTACAGAATCCCCTTCCTGTCGTCCCGTACGTCTTGGTTGGGACATTATAAACTTCTACAGCGATATATATCCTAACCTAAGGCAGGCCATCATCTCGGATGCGGTATTCTACAACACTCCTGGCATATCGGCCCCTACTTCTCGGAGGGAACATTATATACGTCTATATCGTATCACAACCTAAGCTAACCCATCTAGCCCCTCGCTGGTAATGTTTTACAGAATCCCGTTCGTGCCGTCCCGTACGTCTCGGTTGGGACATTGTGTACGTCTACAGCGTTATATATCCTAACCTAAGGCAGGCTATCATCTCGGATGTAGAATTTAACAACATTCCTGGCGTATCGGCCCCTACTTCTCGGTGGGAACATTATATAGGTCTATAACGTAATATAACCTCACCTAACAAATCTAGCCCCTCGCTGGTAATGTTTTACAGAATCCCGTTCGTGTAGTCCCGTACATCTCGGTTGGGATATTATATACGTCTATAGCGTTATATATCCTAACCTAGGGCAGGCTATCATCTCGGATGTAGAATTTAACAACATTCCTGGCGTATCGGCCCCTACTTCTCGGTGGGAACATTATATAGGTCTATAACGTAATATAACCTCACCTAACAAATCTAGCCCCTCGCTGGTAATGTTTTACAGAATCCCGCTCGTTACGTCCCGTACATCTCGGTTGGAATATTATATACGTCTGTAGCGTTATATATCCTAACCTGAGGAAGGCTATCATCTCGGATGTAGTATTTTACAACATTCCTGGCGTATCGGCCCCTACTTATCGGTGGGAACATTATATATGTCTATAACGTATCACAACCTAACCTAACCCACCTAGCCCGTCGCTGGTAATGTTTTACAGAATCCCCTTCCTGTCGTCCCGTACGTCTCGGTTGGGACATTATAAACTTCTACAGCGATATATATCCTAACCTAAGGCAGGCCATCATCTCGGATGCGGTATTTTACAACACTCCTGGCATATCGGCCCCTACTTCTCGGAGGGAACATTATATACGTCTATAACGTATCACAACCTAATCTAACCCATCTAGCCCCTCGCTGGTAATGTTTTACAGAATCCCGTTCCTGTCGTCCCGTACGTCTCGGTTGGGACATTACAAACTTCTACAGTGATATATATCCTAACCTAAGGCGGGCTATCATCTCGGATGCAGTATTTTACATCATGCCTCGCGTATCGGCCCCTACATCTCGGTGGGAACATTATATACGTCTATAACGTATCACAACCTAACCTAACGCGTCCAGCCCCTCGCTGGTAATGTTTTACAGAATCCCGTTCATGCCGTCCCGTACGTCTCGGTTGGGACATTGTGTACGTCTACAGCGTTATATATCCTAAACTAAGGCAGCCTAACATCTCGGATGCAGTATTATACGCCATTCCTGGCGTATCGGCTCTACTTCTCGGGGGAAACATTATATTCGTCTATAACGTACTATAACCTAACCTAACACATCTAGCCCCTCGCTGGTAATGTTTTACAGAATCCTGTTCGTGTCGTCCCGTACGTCTCGGTTGGGACCTTATATACGTCTACAGGGTTATATATCCTAACTTAAGGCAGGCTATCATCTCGGATGCAGTATTTTACGCCATTCCTGGCGTATCGGCTCTACTTCTCGGTGGGAACATTGTACACGTCTATAACGTAACATAACCTAACCTAACCCATCTAGCCCCTCGCTGGTAATATTTTACAGAATCGCGTTCGTGTCATTCCGTACGTCTCGACTGGGATGTTATATCCGTCTATAGCGTTATATATCCTAACCTAAGGCAGGCCATCATCTCGGATGCAGTATTTTACAACATTCCTGGCATATCGGCCCCTACTTATCGGTGGGAACATTATATATGTCTATAACGTATCACAACCTAACCTAACCCACCTAGCCCGTCGCTGGTAATGTTTTACAGAATCCCCTTCCTGTCGTCCCGTACGTCTTGGTTGGGACATTATAAACTTCTACAGCGATATATATCCTAACCTAAGGCAGGCCATCATCTCGGATGCGGTATTCTACAACACTCCTGGCATATCGGCCCCTACTTCTCGGAGGGAACATTATATACGTCTATATCGTATCACAACCTAAGCTAACCCATCTAGCCCCTCGCTGGTAATGTTTTACAGAATCCCGTTCGTGCCGTCCCGTACGTCTCGGTTGGGACATTGTGTACGTCTACAGCGTTATATATCCTAACCTAAGGCAGGCTATCATCTCGGATGTAGAATTTAACAACATTCCTGGCGTATCGGCCCCTACTTCTCGGTGGGAACATTATATAGGTCTATAACGTAATATAACCTCACCTAACAAATCTAGCCCCTCGCTGGTAATGTTTTACAGAATCCCGTTCGTGTAGTCCCGTACATCTCGGTTGGGATATTATATACGTCTATAGCGTTATATATCCTAACCTAGGGCAGGCTATCATCTCGGATGTAGAATTTAACAACATTCCTGGCGTATCGGCCCCTACTTCTCGGTGGGAACATTATATAGGTCTATAACGTAATATAACCTCACCTAACAAATCTAGCCCCTCGCTGGTAATGTTTTACAGAATCCCGCTCGTTACGTCCCGTACATCTCGGTTGGAATATTATATACGTCTGTAGCGTTATATATCCTAACCTGAGGAAGGCTATCATCTCGGATGTAGTATTTTACAACATTCCTGGCGTATCGGCCCCTACTTATCGGTGGGAACATTATATATGTCTATAACGTATCACAACCTAACCTAACCCACCTAGCCCGTCGCTGGTAATGTTTTACAGAATCCCCTTCCTGTCGTCCCGTACGTCTCGGTTGGGACATTATAAACTTCTACAGCGATATATATCCTAACCTAAGGCAGGCCATCATCTCGGATGCGGTATTTTACAACACTCCTGGCATATCGGCCCCTACTTCTCGGAGGGAACATTATATACGTCTATAACGTATCACAACCTAATCTAACCCATCTAGCCCCTCGCTGGTAATGTTTTACAGAATCCCGTTCCTGTCGTCCCGTACGTCTCGGTTGGGACATTACAAACTTCTACAGTGATATATATCCTAACCTAATGCAGGCTATCATCTCGGATGCAGTATTTTACAACATGCCTGGCGTATCGGCCCCTACATCTCGGTGGGAACATTATATACGTCTATAACGTATCACAACCTAACCTAACCCGTCCAGCCCCTCGCTGGTAATGTTTTACAGAATCCCGTTCGTGCCGTCCCGTACGTTTCGGTTGGGACATTGTGTACGTCTACAGCGATATATATCCTAACCTAAGGCAGGCTATCATCTCGGATGTAGAATTTAACAACATTTCTGGCGTATCGGCCCCTACTTCTCGGTGGGAACATTATATACGTCTATAACGGTTCACATACTAACCTAACCCATCTAGCCCCTCGCTGGTAATGTTTTACAGAATCCCGTTCGTGTCGTCCCGTACATCTCGGTTGGGACATTACAAACGTCTACAGCGATATATATCCTAACTTAAGGCAGGCTAACATCTCGGATGCAGTATTTTACGCCATTCCTGGCGTATGGGCTCTACTTCTCGGGGGGAACATTATATTCGTCTATAACGTAATAAAACCTAACCTATCACATCTAGCCCCTCGCTGGTAATGTTTTACAGAATCCCGTTCCCGTCGTCCCATACGTCTCGGTTGGGACATTATAAACGTCTACAGCGATATATATCCTAACGTAAGGCAGGCTAACATCTCGGATGTAGTATTTTACAACATTCCTGGCGTATCGGCCTCTACTTCTCGGGGGGAACATTATATTCGTCTATAACGTAATATAACCTAACCTAACACATCTAGCCCCTCGCTGGTAATGTTTAACAGAATCCCGTTCGTGTCGCCCCGTACATCTCGGTTGGAATATTATATACGTCTATAGCGTTATAGATCCTAATGTAAGGCAGGCTATCATCTCGGATGCAGTATTTTACAACATTCCTGGCATATCGGCCCCTACTTATCGGTGGGAACATTATATATGTCTATAACGTATCACAACCTAACCTAACCCACCTAGCCCGTCGCTGGTAATGTTTTACAGAATCCCCTTCGTGTCGTCCCGTACATCTCGGTTGGGATATTATAAACGTCTATAGCGTTATATATCCTAACCTAAGGCAGGCTATCATCTCGGATGCAGTATTTTACAACATTCCTGGCATATCGGCCCCTACTTATCGGTGGGAACATTATATACGTCTATAACGTATCACAACCTAACCTAACCCATCTAGCCCCTCGCTGGTAATGTTTTACAGAATCCCGTTCCTGTCGTCCCGTACGTCTCGGTTGGGACATTATAAACGTTTACAGCGATATATATCCTAACGTAAGGCAGTCTAACATCTCGGTTGTAGTATTTTACAACATTCCTGTCGTATCGGCCCCTACTTCTCGGTGGGAACATTATATAGGTCTATAACGTAATATAACCGAACCTAACACATCTAGCCCCTCGGTGGTAATGTGTTACAGAATCCCGTTCCTGTCGTCCCGTACGTCTCGGTTGGGACATTATAAACTTCTACAGCGATATATATCCTAACCTAAGGCAGGCCATCATCTCGGATGCGGTATTTTACAACACTCCTGGCATATCGGCCCCTACGTCTCGGAGGGAACATTATATACGTCTATAACGTATCACAACCTAATCTAACCCATCTAGCCCCTCGCTGGTAATGTTTTACAGAATCCCGTTCCTGTCGTCCCGTACGTCTCGGTTGGGACATTATAAACTTCTACAGTGATATATATCCTAACCTAAGGCAGGCTATCATCTCGGATGCAGTATTTTACAACATGCCTGGCGTATCGGCCCCTACATCTCGGTGGGAACATTATATACGTCTATAACGTATCACAACCTAACCAAACCCGTCCAGCCCCTCGCTGGTAATGTTTTACAGAATCCCGTTCGTGCCGTCCCGTACGTCTCGGTTGGGACATTGTGTACGTCCACAGCGTTATATATCCTAACCTAAGGCAGGCCATCATCTCGGATGCAGTATTTTACAACATTCCTGGCATATCGGCCCCTACTTATCGGTGGGAACATTATATATGTCTATAACGTATCACAACCTAACCTAACCCACCTAGCCCGTCGCTGGTAATGTTTTACAGAATCCCCTTCCTGTCGTCCCGTACGTCTTGGTTGGGACATTATAAACTTCTACAGCGATATATATCCTAACCTAAGGCAGGCCATCATCTCGGATGCGGTATTCTACAACACTCCTGGCATATCGGCCCCTACTTCTCGGAGGGAACATTATATACGTCTATATCGTATCACAACCTAAGCTAACCCATCTAGCCCCTCGCTGGTAATGTTTTACAGAATCCCGTTCGTGCCGTCCCGTACGTCTCGGTTGGGACATTGTGTACGTCTACAGCGTTATATATCCTAACCTAAGGCAGGCTATCATCTCGGATGTAGAATTTAACAACATTCCTGGCGTATCGGCCCCTACTTCTCGGTGGGAACATTATATAGGTCTATAACGTAATATAACCTCACCTAACAAATCTAGCCCCTCGCTGGTAATGTTTTACAGAATCCCGTTCGTGTAGTCCCGTACATCTCGGTTGGGATATTATATACGTCTATAGCGTTATATATCCTAACCTAGGGCAGGCTATCATCTCGGATGTAGAATTTAACAACATTCCTGGCGTATCGGCCCCTACTTCTCGGTGGGAACATTATATAGGTCTATAACGTAATATAACCTCACCTAACAAATCTAGCCCCTCGCTGGTAATGTTTTACAGAATCCCGCTCGTTACGTCCCGTACATCTCGGTTGGAATATTATATACGTCTGTAGCGTTATATATCCTAACCTGAGGAAGGCTATCATCTCGGATGTAGTATTTTACAACATTCCTGGCGTATCGGCCCCTACTTATCGGTGGGAACATTATATATGTCTATAACGTATCACAACCTAACCTAACCCACCTAGCCCGTCGCTGGTAATGTTTTACAGAATCCCCTTCCTGTCGTCCCGTACGTCTCGGTTGGGACATTATAAACTTCTACAGCGATATATATCCTAACCTAAGGCAGGCCATCATCTCGGATGCGGTATTTTACAACACTCCTGGCATATCGGCCCCTACTTCTCGGAGGGAACATTATATACGTCTATAACGTATCACAACCTAATCTAACCCATCTAGCCCCTCGCTGGTAATGTTTTACAGAATCCCGTTCCTGTCGTCCCGTACGTCTCGGTTGGGACATTACAAACTTCTACAGTGATATATATCCTAACCTAATGCAGGCTATCATCTCGGATGCAGTATTTTACAACATGCCTGGCGTATCGGCCCCTACATCTCGGTGGGAACATTATATACGTCTATAACGTATCACAACCTAACCTAACCCGTCCAGCCCCTCGCTGGTAATGTTTTACAGAATCCCGTTCGTGCCGTCCCGTACGTTTCGGTTGGGACATTGTGTACGTCTACAGCGATATATATCCTAACCTAAGGCAGGCTATCATCTCGGATGTAGAATTTAACAACATTTCTGGCGTATCGGCCCCTACTTCTCGGTGGGAACATTATATACGTCTATAACGGTTCACATACTAACCTAACCCATCTAGCCCCTCGCTGGTAATGTTTTACAGAATCCCGTTCGTGTCGTCCCGTACATCTCGGTTGGGACATTACAAACGTCTACAGCGATATATATCCTAACTTAAGGCAGGCTAACATCTCGGATGCAGTATTTTACGCCATTCCTGGCGTATGGGCTCTACTTCTCGGGGGGAACATTATATTCGTCTATAACGTAATAAAACCTAACCTATCACATCTAGCCCCTCGCTGGTAATGTTTTACAGAATCCCGTTCCCGTCGTCCCATACGTCTCGGTTGGGACATTATAAACGTCTACAGCGATATATATCCTAACGTAAGGCAGGCTAACATCTCGGATGTAGTATTTTACAACATTCCTGGCGTGTCGGCCTCTACTTCTCGGGGGGAACATTATATTCGTCTATAACGTAATATAACCTAACCTAACACATCTAGCCCCTCGCTGGTAATGTTTAACAG
Source organism: Xylocopa violacea (assembly GCA_963969225.1). Lineage (NCBI taxonomy): Eukaryota > Metazoa > Arthropoda > Insecta > Hymenoptera > Apidae > Xylocopa > Xylocopa violacea. The sequence goes on from CAXAJV010001131.1 coordinate 262,014, forward strand.
AATCCCGTTCGTGTCGCCCCGTACATCTCGGTTGGAATATTATATACGTCTATAGCGTTATAGATCCTAATATAAGGCAGGCTATCATCTCGGATGCAGTATTTTACAACATTCCTGGCATATCGGCCCCTACTTATCGGTGGGAACATTATATATGTCTATAACGTATCACAACCTAACCTAACCCACCTAGCCCGTCGCTGGTAATGTTTTACAGAATCCCCTTCGTGTCGTCCCGTACATCTCGGTTGGGATATTATAAACGTCTATAGCGTTATATATCCTAACCTAAGGCAGGCTATCATCTCGGATGCAGTATTTTACAACATTCCTGGCATATCGGCCCCTACTTATCGGTGGGAACATTATATACGTCTATAACGTATCACAACCTAACCTAACCCATCTAGCCCCTCGCTGGTAATGTTTTACAGAATCCCGTTCCTGTCGTCCCGTACGTCTCGGTTGGGACATTATAAACGTTTACAGCGATATATATCCTAACGTAAGGCAGTCTAACATCTCGGTTGTAGTATTTTACAACATTCCTGTCGTATCGGCCCCTACTTCTCGGTGGGAACATTATATAGGTCTATAACGTAATATAACCGAACCTAACACATCTAGCCCCTCGGTGGTAATGTGTTACAGAATCCCGTTCCTGTCGTCCCGTACGTCTCGGTTGGGACATTATAAACTTCTACAGCGATATATATCCTAACCTAAGGCAGGCCATCATCTCGGATGCGGTATTTTACAACACTCCTGGCATATCGGCCCCTACGTCTCGGAGGGAACATTATATACGTCTATAACGTATCACAACCTAATCTAACCCATCTAGCCCCTCGCTGGTAATGTTTTACAGAATCCCGTTCCTGTCGTCCCGTACGTCTCGGTTGGGACATTATAAACTTCTACAGTGATATATATCCTAACCTAAGGCAGGCTATCATCTCGGATGCAGTATTTTACAACATGCCTGGCGTATCGGCCCCTACATCTCGGTGGGAACATTATATACGTCTATAACGTATCACAACCTAACCAAACCCGTCCAGCCCCTCGCTGGTAATGTTTTACAGAATCCCGTTCGTGCCGTCCCGTACGTCTCGGTTGGGACATTGTGTACGTCCACAGCGTTATATATCCTAACCTAAGGCAGGCCATCATCTCGGATGCGGTATTTTACAACATTCCTGGCGTATCGGCTCTACTTCTCGGGGGAAACATTATATTCGTCTATAACGAAATATAACCTAACCTAACACATCTAGCCCCTCGCTGGTAATGTTTTACAGAATCCCGTTCGTGTCGTCCCGTACGTCTCGGTTGGGACATTATATACGTCTACAGCGATATATATCCTAACGTAAGGCAGTCTAACATCTCGGTTGTAGTATTTTACAACATTCCTGTCGTATCGGCCCCTACTTCTCGGTGGGAACATTATATAGGTCTATAACGTAATATAACCGAACCTAACACATCTAGCCCCTCGGTGGTAATGTTTTACAGATTCGCGTTCGTGTCATTCCGTACGTCTCGACTGGGATATTATATACGTCTATAGCGTTATATATCCTAACCTAAGGCAGGCCATCATCTCGGAAGCAGTATTTTACAACATTCCTGGCATATCGGCCCCTACTTATCGGTGGGAACATTATATATGTCTATAACGTATCACAACCTAACCTGACCCATCTAGCCCCTCGCTGGTAATGTTTTACAGAATCCCGTTCCTGTCGTCCCGTACGTCTCGGTTGCGACATTATAAACTTCTACAGCGATATATATCCTAACCTAAGGCAGGCCATCATCTCGGATGCGGTATTTTACAACATTCCTGGCGTATCGGCCCCTACTTCTCGGTGGGAACATTATATACGTCTATAACGTACCACAACCTAATCTAACCCATCTAGCCCCTCGCTGGTAATGTTTTACAGAATCCCGTTCCTGTCGTCCCGTACGTCTCGGTTGGGACATTGTGTACGTCTACAGCGTTATATATCCTAACCTAAGGCAGCCTAACATCTCGGATGCAGTATTTTACGCCATTCCTGGCATATCGGCCCCTACTTATCGGTGGGAACATTATATACGTCTATAACGTATCACAACCTAACCTAACCCATCTAGCCCCTCGCTGGTAATGTTTTACAGAATCCCGTTCCTGTCGTCCCGTACGTCTCGGTTGGGACATTATAAACGTTTACAGCGATATATATCCTAACGTAAGGCAGTCTAACATCTCGGTTGTAGTATTTTACAACATTCCTGTCGTATCGGCCCCTACTTCTCGGTGGGAACATTATATAGGTCTATAACGTAATATAACCGAACCTAACACATCTAGCCCCTCGGTGGTAATGTGTTATAGAATCCCGTTCCTGTCGTCCCGTACGTCTCGGTTGGGACATTATAAACTTCTACAGCGATATATATCCTAACCTAAGGCAGGCCATCATCTCGGATGCGGTATTTTACAACACTCCTGGCATATCGGCCCCTACGTCTCGGAGGGAACATTATATACGTCTATAACGTATCACAACCTAATCTAACCCATCTAGCCCCTCGCTGGTAATGTTTTACAGAATCCCGTTCCTGTCGTCCCGTACGTCTCGGTTGGGACATTATAAACTTCTACAGTGATATATATCCTAACCTAAGGCAGGCTATCATCTCGGATGCAGTATTTTACAACATGCCTGGCGTATCGGCCCCTACATCTCGGTGGGAACATTATATACGTCTATAACGTATCACAACCTAACCAAACCCGTCCAGCCCCTCGCTGGTAATGTTTTACAGAATCCCGTTCGTGCCGTCCCGTACGTCTCGGTTGGGACATTGTGTACGTCCACAGCGTTATATATCCTAACCTAAGGCAGCCTAACATCTCGGATGCAGTATTATACGCCATTCCTGGCGTATCGGCTCTACTTCTCGGGGGAAACATTATATTCGTCTATAACGAAATATAACCTAACCTAACACATCTAGCCCCTCGCTGGTAATGTTTTACAGAATCCCGTTCGTGTCGTCCCGTACGTCTCGGTTGGGACATTATATACGTCTACAGCGTTATATATCCTAACCTAAGGCAGGCCATCATCTCGGAAGCAGTATTTTACAACATTCCTGGCATATCGGCCCCTACTTATCGGTGGGAACATTATATATGTCTATAACGTATCACAACCTAAGCTGACCCATCTAGCCCCTCGCTGGTAATGTTTTACAGAATCCCGTTCCTGTCGTCCCGTACGTCTCGGTTGGGACATTATGAACTTCTACAGCGATATATATCCTAACCTAAGGCAGGCCATCATCTCGGATGCGGTATTTTACAACATTCCTGGCGTATCGGCCCCTACTTCTCGGTGGGAACATTATATACGTCTATAACGTACCACAACCTAATCTAACCCATCTAGCCCCTCGCTGGTAATGTTTTACAGAATCCCGTTCCTGTCGTCCCGTACGTCTCGGTTGGGACATTGTGTACGTCTACAGCGTTATATATCCTAACCTAAGGCAGCCTAACATCTCGGATGCAGTATTTTACGCCATTCCTGGCGTATCGGCCCTACTTCTCGCGAGGAACATTATATTCGTCTATAACGTAATATAACCTAACCTAACACATTTAGCCCCCCGCTGGTAATGTTTTACAGAATCCCGTTCGTGTAGTCCCGTACATCTCGGTTGGGATATTATATACGTCTATAGCGTTATATATCCTAACCTAAGGCAGGCTATCATCTCGGATGTAGAATTTAACAACATTCCTGGCGTATCGGCCCCTACTTCTCGGTGGGAACATTATATAGGTCTATAACGTAATATAACCTCACCTAACAAATCTAGCCCCTCGCTGGTAATGTTTTACAGAATCCCGCTCGTTACGTCCCGTACATCTCGGTTGGAATATTATATACGTCTATAGCGTTATATATCCTAACCTGAGGCAGGCTATCATCTCGGATGCAGTATTTTACAACATTCCTGGCGTATCGGCCCCTACTTCTCGGTGGGAAAATTATATATGTCTATAAGGTATCACAACCTAACCTAACCCATCTAGCCCCTCGCTGGTAATGTTTTACAGAATCCCCTTCGTGTCGTCCCGTACGTCTCGGTTGGGACATTATAAACGTCTACAGCGATATATATCCTAATCTAAGGCAGGCTAACATCTCGGATGTAGTATTTTACAACATTCCTGGCATATCGGCCCCTACTTATCGGTGGGAACATTATATATGTCTATAACGTATCACAACCTAACCTGACCCATCTAGCCCCTCGCTGGTAATGTTTTACAGAATCCCGTTCCTGTCGTCCCGTACGTCTCGGTTGGGACATTGTGTACGTCTACAGCGTTATATATCCTAACCTAAGGCAGCCTAACATCTCGGATGCAGTATTTTACGCCATTCCTGGCGTATCGGCCCTACTTCTCGCGAGGAACATTATATTCGTCTATAACGTAATATAACCTAACCTAACACATCTAGCCCCCCGCTGGTAATGTTTTACAGAATCCCGTTCGTGTAGTCCCGTACATCTCGGTTGGGATATTATATACGTCTATAGCGTTATATATCCTAACCTAAGGCAGGCTATCATCTCGGATGTAGAATTTAACAACATTCCTGGCGTATCGGCCCCTACTTCTCGGTGGGAACATTATATAGGTCTATAACGTAATATAACCTCACCTAACAAATCTATCCCCTCGCTGGTAATGTTTTACAGAATCCCGCTCGTTACGTCCCGTACATCTCGGTTGGAATATTATATACGTCTATAGCGTTATATATCCTAATCTAAGGCAGGCCATCATCTCGGATGCAGTATTTTACAACATTCCTGGCATATCGGCCCCTACTTATCGGTGGGAACATTATGTATGTCTATAACGTATCACAACCTAACCTAACCCATCTAGCCCCTCGCTGGTAATGTTTTACAGAATCCCGTTTCTGTCGTCCCGTACGTCTCGGTTGGGACATTATAAACGTCTACAGCGATATATATCCTAACTTAAGGCAGGCTAACATCTCGGATGCAGTATTTTACGCCATTCCTGGCGTATCGGCCCCTACTTCTCGGTGGGAACATTATATACGTCTATAACGGTTCACATACTAACCTAACCCATCTAGCCCCTCGCTGGTAATGTTTTACAGAATCCCGTTCGTGTCATCCCGTACGTCTCGGTTGGGACATTATAAACGTCTACAGCGATATATATCCTAACTTAAGGCAGTCTAACATCTCGGATGCAGTATTTTACGCCATTCCTGGCGTATCGGCTCTACTTCTCGGGGGGAACATTATATTCGTCTATAACGTAATAAAACCTAACCTATCACATCTAGCCCCTCGCTGGTAATGTTTTACAGAATCCCGTTCCCGTCGTCCCATACGTCTCGGTTGGGACATTATAAACGTCTACAGCGATATATATCCTAACGTAAGGCAGTCTAACATCTCGGTTGTAGTATTTTACAACATTCCTGTCGTATCGGCCCCTACTTCTCGGTGGGAACATTATATAGGTCTATAACGTAATATAACCGAACCTAACACATCTAGCCCCTCGGTGGTAATGTGTTACAGAATCCCGTTCCTGTCGTCCCGTACGTCTCGGTTGGGACATTATAAACTTCTACAGGGATATATATCCTAACCTAAGGCAGGCCATCATCTCGGATGCGGTATTTTACAACACTCCTGGCATACTGGCCCCTACTTCTCGGAGGGAACATTATATACGTCTATAACGTATCACAACCTAATCTAACCCATCTAGCCCCTCGCTGGTAATGTCTTACAGAATCCCGTTCCTGTCGTCCCGTACGTCTCGGTTGGGACATTATAAACTTCTACAGTGATATATATCCTAACCTAAGGCAGGCTATCATCTCGGATGCAGTATTTTACGCCATGCCTGGCGTATCGGCTCTACTTCTCGGTGGGAACATTGTACACGTCTATAACGTAACATATCCTAACCTAACCCATCTAGCCCCTCGCTGGTAATATTTTACAGAATCGCGTTCGTGTCATTCCGTACGTCTCGACTGGGATATTATATACGTCTATAACGTTATATATCCTAACCTAAGGCAGGCCATCATCTCGGATGCAGTATTTTACAACATTCCTGGCATATCGGCCCCTACTTATCGGTGGGAACATTATATATGTCTATAACGTATCACAACCTAACCTAACCCATCTAGCCTCTCGCTGGTAATGTTTTACAGAATCCCGTTCCTGTCGTCCCGTACGTCTCGGTTGGGACATTATAAACGTCTACAGCGATATATATCCTAACGTAAGGCAGTCTAACATCTCGGTTGTAGTATTTTACAACATTCCTGTCGTACCGGCCCCTACTTCTCGGGGGGAACATTATATAGGTCTATAACGTAATATAACCGAACCTAACACATCTAGTCCCTCGGTGGTAATGTGTTACAGAATCCCGTTCCTGTCGTCCCGTACGTCTCGGTTGGGACATTATAAACTTCTACAGCGATATATATCCTAACCTAAGGCAGGCCATCATCTCGGATGCGGTATTTTACAACATTCCTGGCATATCGGCCCCTACTTCTCGGTGGGAACATTATATACGTCTATAACGTATCACAACCTAACCTAACCCATCTAGCCCCTCGCTGGTAATGTTTTACAGAATCCCGTTCGTGTCGTCCCGTACGTCTCGGTTGGGACATTATAAACGTCTACAGCGATATATATCCTAACTTAAGGCAGGCTAACATCTCGGATGCAGTATTTTACGCCATTCCTGGCGTATCGGCTCTACTTCTCGCGGGGAAAATTATATTCGTCTATAACGTAATAAAACCTAACCTAACCCATCTAGCCCCTCGCTGGTAATGTTTTACAGAATCCCGTTCCTGTCGTCCCGTACGTCTCGGTTGGGACATTATAAACGTCTACAGCGATATATATCCTAACGTAAGGCAGTCTAACATCTCGGTTGTAGTATTTTACAACATTCCTGTCGTATCGGCCCCTACTTCTCGGTGGGAACATTATATAGGTCTATAACGTAATATAACCGAACCTAACACATCTAGCCCCTCGCTGGTAATGTGTTACAGAATCCCGTTCCTGTCGTCCCGTACGTCTCGGTTGGGACATTATAAACTTCTACAGCGATATATATCCTAACCTAAGGCAGGCCATCATCTCGGATGCGGTATTTTAGAACATTCCTGGCATATCGGCCCCTACTTCTCGGTGGGAACATTATATACGTCTATAACGTATCACAACATAATCTAACGCATCTAGCCCCTCGCTGGTAATGTTTTACAGAATCCCGTTCCAGTCGTCCCGTACGTCTCGGTTGGGACATTGTGTACGTCTACAGCGTTATATATACTAACCTAAGGCAGCCTAACATCTCGGATGCAGTATTTTACGCCATTCCTGGCGTATCGGCCCTACTTCTCGGTGGGAACATTATATTCGTCTATAACGTAATATAACCTAACCTAACATATCTAGCCCCGCGCTGGTAATGTTTTACAGAATCCCGTTCGTGTCGTCCCGTACGTCTCGGTTGGGACATTATAAACGTCTACAGCGATATATATCCTAACTTAAGGCAGGCTAACATCTCGGATGCAGTATTTTAGGCCATTCCTGGCGTATCGGCTCTACTTCTCGGGGGGAACATTATATTCGTCTATAACGTAATAAAACCTAACCTATCACATCTAGCCCCTCGCTGGTAATGTTTTACAGAATCCCGTTCCTGTCGTCCCGTACGTCTCGTTTGGGACATTATATACGTCTACAGCGTTATATATCCTAACTTAAGGCAGGCTAACATCTCAGATGTAGTATTTTACAACATTCCTGGCGTATCGGCCTCTACTTCTCGGGGGGAACATTATATTCGTCTATAACGTAATATAACCTAACCTAACACATCTAGCCCCTCGCTGATAATGTTTTACAGAATCCCGTTCGTGTCGTCCCGTACATCTCGGTTGGAATATTATATACGTCTATAGCGTTATAGATCCTAATATAAGGCAGGCTGTCATCTCGGATGCAGTATTTTACAACATTCCTGGCATATCGGCCCCTACTTATCGGCGGGAACATTATATATGTCTATAACGTATCACAACCTAACCTAACCCACCTAGCCCGTCGCTGGTAATGTTTTACAGAATCCCGTTCGTGTCGTCCCGTACATCTCGGTTGGGATATTATATACGTCTATAGCGTTATATATCCTAATCTAAGGCAGGCTATTATCTCGGATGCAGTATTTTACAACATTCCTGGCATATCGGCCCCTAATTATCGGTGGGAACATTATATATGTCTATAACGTAATATAACCGAACCTAACACATCTAGCCCCTCGCTGGTAATGTTTTACAGAATCCCGTTCGTGACGTCCGGTACATCTCGGTTGGAATATTATATACGTCTATAGCGTTATATGTCCTAACCTAAGGCAGGCTATCATCTCGGATGTAGTATTTCACAACATTTCTGGCGTATCGGTTCCTACTTCTCGGTGGGAACATTATATACGTCTATAACGTATCACATACTAACCTAACCCATCTAGCCCCTCGCTGGTAATGTTTTACAGAATCCCGTTCCTGTCGTCCCGTACGTCTCGGTTGGGACATTATAAACGTCTACAGCGATATATATCCTAACGTAAGGCAGGCTATCATTTCGGATGTAGAATTTTACAACATTCCTGGCGTATCGGCCCCTACTTCTCGTTGGGAACATTATATAGGTCTATAACGTAAAATAACCTAAACTAATTCATCTAGCCCCTCGCTGGTAATGTTTTACAGAATCCCGTTCCTGTCGTCCCGTACGTCTCGGTTGGGACATTATAAACGTCTACAGCGATATATATCCTAACGTAAGGCAGTCTAACATCTCGGATGTAGTATTTTACAACATTCCTGGCGTATCGGCCCCTACTTCTCGGTGGGAACATTATATACGTCTATAACGGTTCACATACTAACCTAACCCATCTAGCCCCTCGCTGGTAATGTTTTACAGAATCCCGTTCCTGTCGTCCCGTACGTCTCGGTTGGGACATTATAAACGTCTACAGCGATATATATCCTAACGTAAGGCAGTCTAACATCTCGGTTGTAGTATTTTACAACATTCCTGTCGTATCGGCCTCTACTTCTCGGTGGGAACATTATATAGGTCTATAACGTAATATAACCGAACCTAACACATCTAGCCCCTCGCTGGTAATGTGTTACAGAATCCCGTTCCTGTCGTCCCGTACGTCTCGGTTGGGACATTATAAACTTCTACAGCGATATATATCCTAACCTAAGGCAGGCCATCATCTCGGATGCGGTATTTTACAACATTCTTGGCATATCGGCCCCTACATCTCGGTGGGAACATTATATACGTCTATAACGTATCACAACCTAATCTAACCCATCTAGCCCCTCGCTGGTAATGTTTTACAGAATCCCGTTCGTGTCGTCCCGTACGTCTCGGTTGGGACATTATAAACTTCTACAGCGATATATATCCTAACGTAAGGCAGGCTAACATCTCGGATGTAGTATTTTACAACATTCCTGGCGTATCGGCCCCTACTTCTCGGTGGGAACATTATATTCGTCTATAACGTAATATAACCTAACCTAACACATCTAGCCCCTCGCTGGTAATGTTTTACAGAATCCCGTTCGTGTCGTCCCGTACATCTCGGTTGGGATATTATATACGTCTGTAGCGTTATATATCCTAACCTAAGGCAGGATATCATCTCGGATGTAGAATTTTACAACATTCCTGGCGTATCGGCCCCTACTTCTCGGTGGGAACATTATATAGGTCTATAACGTAATATAACCTAACCTAACTCATCTAGCCCCTCGCTGGTAATGTTTTACAGAATCCCGTTCGTGACGTCCCGTACATCTCGGTTGGGATATTATATACGTCTATAGCGTTATATATCCTAACCTTAGGCAGGCTATCATCTCGGATGTAGTATTTCACAACATTTCTGGCGTATCGGTTCCTACTTCTCGGTGGGAACATTATATACGTCTATAACGTATCACATACTAACCTAACCCATCTAGCCCCTCGCTGGTAATGTTTTACAGAATCCCGTTCGCTTCGTCCCGTACATCTCGGTTGGGATATTATATACGTCTATAGCGTTATATATCCTAACCTAAGGCAGGCTATCATTTCGGATGTAGAATTTTACAACATTCCTGGCGTATCGGCCCCTACTTCTCGGTGGGAACATTATATAGGTCTATAACGTAAAATAACCTAACCTAACTCATCTAGCCCCTCGCTGGTAATGTTTTACAGAATCCCGTTCCTGTCGTCCCGTACGTCGCGGTTGGGACATTATAAACGTCTACAGCGATATATATCCTAACGTAAGGCAGCCTAACATCTCGGATGCAGTATTTTACGCCATTCCTGGCGTATCGGCCCTACTTCTCGGTGGGAACATTATATTCGTCTATAACGTAATATAACCTAACCTAACACATCTAGCCCCTCGCTGGTAATGTTTTACAGAATCCCGTTCCCGTCGTCCCATACGTCTCGGTTGGGACATTATAAACGTCTACAGCGATATATATCCTAACGTAAGGCAGGCTAACATCTCAGATGTAGTATTTTACAACATTCCTGGCGTATCGGCCTCTACTTCTCGGGGGGAACATTATATTCGTCTATAACGTAATATAACCTAACCTAACACATCTAGCCCCTCGCTGATAATGTTTTACAGAATCCCGTTCGTGTCGTCCCGTACATCTCGGTTGGAATATTATATACGTCTATAGCGTTATAGATCCTAATATAAGGCAGGCTATCATCTCGGATGTAGAATTTTACAACATTCCTGGCGTATCGGCCCCTACTTCTCGGTGGGAACATTATATAGGTCTATAACGTAATATAACCTAACCTAACTCATCTAGCCCCTCGCTGGTAATGTTTTACAGAATCCCGTTCGTGACGTCCCGTACATCTCGGTTGGGATATTATATACGTCTATAGCGTTATATATCCTAACCTTAGGCAGGCTATCATCTCGGATGTAGTATTTCACAACATTTCTGGCGTATCGGTTCCTACTTCTCGGTGGGAACATTATATACGTCTATAACGTATCACATACTAACCTAACCCATCTAGCCCCTCGCTGGTAATGTTTTACAGAATCCCGTTCGTGTCGTCCCGTACGTCTCGGTTGGGACATTATAAACTTCTACAGCGATATATATCCTAACGTAAGGCAGGCTAACATCTCGGATGTAGTATATTACAACATTCCTGGCGTATCGGCCCCTACATCTCGGTGGGAACATTATATTCGTCTATAACGTAATATAACCTAACCTAACACATCTAGCCCCTCGCTGGTAATGTTTTACAGAATCCCGTTCGTGTCGTCCCGTACATCTCGGTTGGGATATTATATACGTCTGTAGCGTTATATATCCTAACCTAAGGCAGGCTATCATCTCGGATGTAGAATTTTACAACATTCCTGGCGTATCGGCCCCTACTTCTCGGTGGGAACATTATATAGGTCTATAACGTAATATAACCTAACCTAACTCATCTAGCCCCTCGCTGGTAATGTTTTACAGAATCCCGTTCGTGACGTCCCGTACATCTCGGTTGGGATATTATATACGTCTATAGCGTTATATATCCTAACCTTAGGCAGGCTATCATCTCGGATGTAGTATTTCACAACATTTCTGGCGTATCGGTTCCTACTTCTCGGTGGGAACATTATATACGTCTATAACGTATCACATACTAACCTAACCCATCTAGCCCCTCGCTGGTAATGTTTTACAGAATCCCGTTCGTGTCGTCCCGTACGTCTCGGTTGGGACATTATAAACTTCTACAGCGATATATATCCTAACGTAAGGCAGGCTAACATCTCGGATGTAGTATTTTACAACATTCCTGGCGTATCGGCCCCTACATCTCGGTGGGAACATTATATTCGTCTATAACGTAATATAACCTAACCTAACACATCTAGCCCCTCGCTGGTAATGTTTTACAGAATCCCGTTCGTGTCGTCCCGTACATCTCGGTTGGGATATTATATACGTCTGTAGCGTTATATATCCTAACCTAAGGCAGGCTATCATCTCGGATGTAGAATTTTACAACATTCCTGGCGTATCGGCCCCTACTTCTCGGTGGGAACATTATATAGGTCTATAACGTAATATAACCTAACCTAACTCATCTAGCCCCTCGCTGGTAATGTTTTACAGAATACCGTTCGTGACGTCCCGTACATCTCGGTTGGGATATTATATACGTCTATAGCGTTATATATCCTAACCTTAGGCAGGCTATCATCTCGGATGTAGTATTTCACAACATTTCTGGCGTATCGGTTCCTACTTCTCGGTGGGAACATTATATACGTCTATAACGTATCACATACTAACCTAACCCATCTAGCCCCTCGCTGGTAATGTTTTACAGAATCCCGTTCGTGTCGTCCCGTACGTCTCGGTTGGGACATTATAAACTTCTACAGCGATATATATCCTAACGTAAGGCAGGCTAACATCTCGGATGTAGTATTTTACAACATTCCTGGCGTATCGGCCCCTACTTCTCGGTGGGAACATTATATAGGTCTATAACGTAATATAACCTAACCTAACTCATCTAGCACCTCGCTGGTAATGTGTTACAGAATCCCGTTCCTGTCGTCCCGTACGTCTCGGTTGGGACATTATAAACTTCTACAGCGATATATATCCTAACCTAAGGCAGGCCATCATCTCGGATGCGGCATTTTACAACATTCTTGGCATATCGGCCCCTACTTCTCGGTGGGAACATTATATACGTCTATAACGTATCACAACCTAATCTAACCCATCTAGCCCCTCGCTGGTAATGTTTTACAGAATCCCGTTCGTGTCGTCCCGTACGTCTCGGTTGGGACATTATAAACTTCTACAGCGATATATATCCTAACGTAAGGCAGGCTAACATCTCGGATGTAGTATTTTACAACATTCCTGGCGTATCGGCCCCTACTTCTCGGTGGGAACATTATATTCGTCTATAACGTAATATAACCTAACCTAACACATCTAGCCCCTCGCTGGTAATGTTTTACAGAATCCCGTTCGTGTCGTCCCGTACATCTCGGTTGGGATATTATATACGTCTGTAGCGTTATATATCCTAACCTAAGGCAGGCTATCATCTCGGATGTAGAATTTTACAACATTCCTGGCGTATCGGCCCCTACTTCTCGGTGGGAACATTATATAGGTCTATAACGTAATATAACCTAACCTAACTCATCTAGCCCCTCGCTGGTAATGTTTTACAGAATCCCGTTCGTGACGTCCCGTACATCTCGGTTGGGATATTATATACGTCTATAGCGTTATATATCCTAACCTTAGGCAGGCTATCATCTCGGATGTAGTATTTCACAACATTTCTGGCGTATCGGTTCCTACTTCTCGGTGGGAACATTATATACGTCTATAACGTATCACATACTAACCTAACCCATCTAGCCCCTCGCTGGTAATGTTTTACAGAATCCCGTTCGTGTCGTCCCGTACGTCTCGGTTGGGACATTATAAACTTCTACAGCGATATATATCCTAACGTAAGGCAGGCTAACATCTCGGATGTAGTATTTTACAACATTCCTGGCGTATCGGCCCCTACTTCTCGGTGGGAACATTATATTCGTCTATAACGTAATATAACCTAACCTAACACATCTAGCCCCTCGCTGGTAATGTTTTACAGAATCCCGTTCGTGTCGTCCCGTACATCTCGGTTGGGATATTATATACGTCTGTAGCGTTATATATCCTAACCTAAGGCAGGCTATCATCTCGGATGTAGAATTTTACAACATTCCTGGCGTATCGGCCCCTACTTCTCGGTGGGAACATTATATAGGTCTATAACGTAATATAACCTAACCTAACTCATCTAGCCCCTCGCTGGTAATGTTTTACAGAATCCCGTTCGTGACGTCCCGTACATCTCGGTTGGGATATTATATACGTCTATAGCGTTATATATCCTAACCTAAGGCTGGCTATCATCTCGGATGTAGTATTTCACAACATTTCTGGCGTATCGGTTCCTACTTCTCGGTGGGAACATTATATACGTCTATAACGTATCACATACTAACCTAACCCATCTAGCCCCTCGCTGGTAATGTTTTACAGAATCCCGTTCGCTTCGTCCCGTACATCTCGGTTGGGATATTATATACGTCTATAGCGTTATATATCCTAACCTAAGGCAGGCTATCATTTCGGATGTAGAATTTTACAACATTCCTGGCGTATCGGCCCCTACTTCTCGGTGGGAACATTATATAGGTCTATAACGTAAAATAACCTAACCTAACTCATCTAGCCCCTCGCTGGTAATGTTTTACAGAATCCCGTTCCTGTCGTCCCGTACGTCGCGGTTGGGACATTATAAACGTCTACAGCGATATATATCCTAACGTAAGGCAGCCTAACATCTCGGATGCAGTATTTTACGCCATTCCTGGCGTATCGGCCCTACTTCTCGGTGGGAACATTATATTCGTCTATAACGTAATATAACCTAACCTAACACATCTAGCCCCTCGCTGGTAATGTTTTACAGAATCCCGTTCCCGTCGTCCCATACGTCTCGGTTGGGACATTATAAACGTCTACAGCGATATATATCCTAACGTAAGGCAGGCTAACATCTCAGATGTAGTATTTTACAACATTCCTGGCGTATCGGCCTCTACTTCTCGGGGGGAACATTATATTCGTCTATAACGTAATATAACCTAACCTAACACATCTAGCCCCTCGCTGATAATGTTTTACAGAATCCCGTTCGTGTCGTCCCGTACATCTCGGTTGGAATATTATATACGTCTATAGCGTTATAGATCCTAATATAAGGCAGGCTATCATCTCGGATGTAGAATTTTACAACATTCCTGGCGTATCGGCCCCTACTTCTCGGTGGGAACATTATATAGGTCTATAACGTAATATAACCTAACCTAACTCATCTAGCCCCTCGCTGGTAATGTTTTACAGAATCCCGTTCGTGACGTCCCGTACATCTCGGTTGGGATATTATATACGTCTATAGCGTTATATATCCTAACCTAAGGCAGGCTATCATCTCGGATGTAGTATTTCACACCATTTCTGGCGTATCGGTTCCTACTTCTCGGTGGGAACATTATATACGTCTATAACGTATCACATACTAACCTAACCCATCTAGCCCCTCGCTGGTAATGTTTTACAGAATCCCGTTCGTTTCGTCCCGTACATCTCGGTTGGGATATTATATACGTCTATAGCGTTATATATCCTAACCTAAGGCAGGCTATCATTTCGGATGTAGAATTTTACAACATTCCTGGCGTATCGGCCCCTACTTCTCGGTGGGTACATTATATAGGTCTATAACGTAAAATAACCTAACCTAACTCATCTAGCCCCTCGCTGGTAATGTTTTACAGAATCCCGTTCCTGTCGTCCGGTACGTCGCGGTTGGGACATTATAAACGTCTACAGCGATATATATCCTAACGTAAGGCAGTCTAACATCTCGGATGTAGTATTTTACAACATTCCTGGCGTATCGGCCCCTACTTCTCGGTGGGAACATTATATAGGTCTATAACGTAATATAACCGAACCTAACATCTAGCCCCTCGCTGGTAATGTTTTACAGAATCCCGTTCCTGTCGTCCCGTACGTCTCGGTTGGGACATTATAAACGTCTACAGCGATATATATCCTAACGTAAGGCAGGCTAACATCTCGGATGTAGTATTTTACAACATTCCAGGCGTATCGGCCCCTACTTCTCAGTGGGAACTTTATATACGTCTATAACGGTTCACATACTAACCTAACCCATCTAGCCCCTCGCTGGTATTGTTTTACAGAATCCCGTTCCTGTCGTCCCGTACGTCGCGGTTGGGACATTATAAACGTCTACAGCGATATATATCCTAACGTAAGGCAGCCTAACATCTCGGATGCAGTATTTTACGCCATTCCTGGCGTATCGGCCCTACTTCTCGGTGGGAACATTATATTCGTCTATAACGTAATATAACCTAACCTAACACATCTAGCCCCTCGCTGGTAATGTTTTACAGAATCCCGTTCCCGTCGTCCCATACGTCTCGGTTGGGACATTATAAACGTCTACAGCGATATATATCCTAACGTAAGGCAGGCTAACATCTCGGATGTAGTATTTTACAACATTCCAGGCATATCGGCCCCTACTTCTCGGTGGGAACATTATATAGGTCTATAACGTAATATAACCTAACCTAACTCATCTAGCCCCTCGCTGGTAATGTTTTACAGAATCCCGTTCGTGACGTCCCGTACATCTCGGTTGGGATATTATATACGTCTATAGCGTTATATATCCTAACCTAAGGCAGGCTATCATCTCGGATGTAGTATTTCACAACATTTCTGGCGTATCGGTTCCTACTTCTCGGTGGGAACATTATATACGTCTATAACGTATCACATACTAACCTAACCCATCTAGCCCCTCGCTGGTAATGTTTTACAGAATCCCGTTCGCTTCGTCCCGTACATCTCGGTTGGGATATTATATACGTCTATAGCGTTATATATCCTAACCTAAGGCAGGCTATCATTTCGGATGTAGAATTTTACAACATTCCTGGCGTATCGGCCCCTACTTCTCGGTGGGAACATTATATAGGTCTATAACGTAAAATAACCTGACCTAACTCATCTAGCCCCTCGCTGGTAATGTTTTACAGAATCCCGTTCCTGTCGTCCCGTACGTCGCGGTTGGGACATTATAAACGTCTACAGCGATATATATCCTAACGTAAGGCAGCCTAACATCTCGGATGCAGTATTTTACGCCATTCCTGGCGTATCGGCCCTACTTCTCGGTGGGAACATTATATTCGTCTATAACGTAATATAACCTAACCTAACACATCTAGCCCCTCGCTGGTAATGTTTTACAGAATCCCGTTCCCGTCGTCCCATACGTCTCGGTTGGGACATTATAAACGTCTACAGCGATATATATCCTAACGTAAGGCAGGCTAACATCTCAGATGTAGTATTTTACAACATTCCTGGCGTATCGGCCTCTACTTCTCGGGGGGAACATTATATTCGTCTATAACGTAATATAACCTAACCTAACACATCTAGCCCCTCGCTGATAATGTTTTACAGAATCCCGTTCGTGTCGTCCCGTACATCTCGGTTGGAATATTATATACGTCTATAGTGTTATAGATCCTAATATAAGGCAGGCTATCATCTCGGATGTAGAATTTTACAACATTCCTGGCGTATCGGCCCCTACTTCTCGGTGGGAACATTATATAGGTCTATAACGTAATATAACCTAACCTAACTCATCTAGCCCCTCGCTGGTAATGTTTTACAGAATCCCGTTCGTGACGTCCCGTACATCTCGGTTGGGATATTATATACGTCTATAGCGTTATATATCCTAACCTAAGGCAGGCTATCATCTCGGATGTAGTATTTCACACCATTTCTGGCGTATCGGTTCCTACTTCTCGGTGGGAACATTATATACGTCTATAACGTATCACATACTAACCTAACCCATCTAGCCCCTCGCTGGTAATGTTTTACAGAATCCCGTTCGTTTCGTCCCGTACATCTCGGTTGGGATATTATATACGTCTATAGCGTTATATATCCTAACCTAAGGCAGGCTATCATTTCGGATGTAGAATTTTACAACATTCCTGGCGTATCGGCCCCTACTTCTCGGTGGGAACATTATATAGGTCTATAACGTAAAATAACCTAACCTAACTCATCTAGCCCCTCGCTGGTAATGTTTTACAGAATCCCGTTCCTGTCGTCCCGTACGTCGCGGTTGGGACATTATAAACGTCTACAGCGATATATATCCTAACGTAAGGCAGTCTAACATCTCGGATGTAGTATTTTACAACATTCCTGGCGTATCGGCCCCTACTTCTCGGTGGGAACATTATATAGGTCTATAACGTAATATAACCGAACCTAACATCTAGCCCCTCGCTGGTAATGTTTTACAGAATCCCGTTCCTGTCGTCCCGTACGTCTCGGTTGGGACATTATAAACGTCTACAGCGATATATATCCTAACGTAAGGCAGGCTAACATCTCGGATGTAGTATTTTACAACATTCCAGGCGTATCGGCCCCTACTTCTCAGTGGGAACATTATATACGTCTATAACGGTTCACATACTAACCTGACCCATCTAGCCCCTCGCTGGTAATGTTTTACAGAATCCCGTTCCTGTCGTCCCGTACGTCTCGGTTGGGACATTGTGTACGTCTACAGCGTTATATATCCTAACCTAAGGCAGCCTAACATCTCGGATGCAGTATTTTACGCCATTCCTGGCGTATCGGCCCTACTTCTCGGTGGGAACATTATATTCGTCTATAACGTAATATAACCTAACCTAACACATCTAGCCCCTCGCTGGTAATGTTTTACAGAATCCCGTTCCCGTCGTCCCATACGTCTCGGTTGGGACATTATAAACGTCTACAGCGATATATATCCTAACGTAAGGCAGGCTAACATCTCAGATGTAGTATTTTACAACATTCCTGGCGTATCGGCCTCTACTTCTCGGGGGGAACATTATATTCGTCTATAACGTAATATAACCTAACCTAACACATCTAGCCCCTCGCTGATAATGTTTTACAGAATCCCGTTCGTGTCGTCCCGTACATCTCGGTTGGAATATTATATACGTCTATAGCGTTATAGATCCTAATATAAGGCAGGCTATCATCTCGGATGTAGAATTTTACAACATTCCTGGCGTATCGGCCCCTACTTCTCGGTGGGAACATTATATAGGTCTATAACGTAATATAACCTAACCTAACTCATCTAGCCCCTCGCTGGTAATGTTTTACAGAATCCCGTTCGTGACGTCCCGTACATCTCGGTTGGGATATTATATACGTCTATAGCGTTATATATCCTAACCTAAGGCAGGCTATCATCTCGGATGTAGTATTTCACACCATTTCTGGCGTATCGGTTCCTACTTCTCGGTGGGAACATTATATACGTCTATAACGTATCACATACTAACCTAACCCATCTAGCCCCTCGCTGGTAATGTTTTACAGAATCCCGTTCGTTTCGTCCCGTACATCTCGGTTGGGATATTATATACGTCTATAGCGTTATATATCCTAACCTAAGGCAGGCTATCATTTCGGATGTAGAATTTTACAACATTCCTGGCGTATCGGCCCCTACTTCTCGGTGGGAACATTATATAGGTCTATAACGTAAAATAACCTAACCTAACTCATCTAGCCCCTCGCTGGTAATGTTTTACAGAATCCCGTTCCTGTCGTCCCGTACGTCGCGGTTGGGACATTATAAACGTCTACAGCGATATATATCCTAACGTAAGGCAGTCTAACATCTCGGATGTAGTATTTTACAACATTCCTGGCGTATCGGCCCCTACTTCTCGGTGGGAACATTATATAGGTCTATAACGTAATATAACCGAACCTAACATCTAGCCCCTCGCTGGTAATGTTTTACAGAATCCCATTCCTGTCGTCCCGTACGTCTCGGTTGGGACATTATAAACGTCTACAGCGATATATATCCTAACGTAAGGCAGGCTAACATCTCGGATGTAGTATTTTACAACATTCCAGGCGTATCGGCCCCTACTTCTCGGTGGGAACATTATATACTTCTATAACGGTTCACATACTAACCTAACCCATCTAGCCCCTCGCTGGTAATGTTTTACAGAATCCCGTTCCTGTCGTCCCGTACGTCTCGGTTGGGACATTGTGTACGTCTACAGCGTTATATATCCTAACCTAAGGCAGCCTAACATCTCGGATGCAGTATTTTACGCCATTCCTGGCGTATCGGCCCTACTTCTCGGTGGGAACATTATATTCGTCTATAACGTAATATAACCTAACCTAACACATCTAGCCCCTCGCTGGTAATGTTTTACAGAATCCCGTTCTCGTCGTCCCATACGTCTCGGTTGGGACATTATAAACGTCTACAGCGATATATATCCTAACGTAAGGCAGGCTAACATCTCAGATGTAGTATTTTACAACATTCCTGGCGTATCGGCCTCTACTTCTCGGGGGGAACATTATATTCGTCTATAACGTAATATAACCTAACCTAACACATCTAGCCCCTCGCTGATAATGTTTTACAGAATCCCGTTCGTGTCGTCCCGTACATCTCGGTTGGAATATTATATACGTCTATAGCGTTATAGATCCTAATATAAGGCAGGCTGTCATCTCGGATGCAGTATTTTACAACATTCCTGGCATATCCGCCCCTACTTATCGGCGGGAACATTATATATGTCTATAACGTATCACAACCTAACCTAACCCACCTAGCCCGTCGCTGGTAATGTTTTACAGAATCCCGTTCGTGTCGTCCCGTACATCTCGGTTGGAATATTATATACGTCTATAGCGTTATAGATCCTAATATAAGGCAGGCTGTCATCTCGGATGCAGTATTTTACAACATTCCTGGCATATCGGCCCCTACTTATCGGCGGGAACATTATATATGTCTATAACGTATCACAACCTAACCTAACCCACCTAGGCCGTCGCTGGTAATGTTTTACAGAATCCCGTTCGTGTCGTCCCGTACATCTCGGTGGGAACATTATATACGTCTATAACGTATCACAACCTAACCTAACCCATCTAGCCCCTCGCTGGTAATGTTTTACAGAATCCCGTTCCTGTCGTCCCGTACTTCTCGGTTGGGACATTATAAACGTCTACAGCGATACATGTCCTAACTTAAGGCAGGCTAATATCCCGGATGCAGTATTTTACGCCATTCCTGGCGTATCGGCTCTACTTCTCGGGGGGAACATTATATTCGTCTATAACGTAATATAACCTAACCTAACACATCTAGCCCCTCGCTGGTAATGTTTTACAGAATCCCGTTCGTGTCGTCCCGTACGTCTCGGTTGGGACATTATATACGTCTACAGCGTTATATACCCTAATTTAAGGCAGGCTATCATCTCGGATGCAGTATTTTACGCCATTCCTGGCTTATCGGCTCTACTTCTCGGTGGGAACACTATACACGTCTATAACGTAACATAACCTAACCTAACACATCCAGCCCCTCGCTGGTAATATTTTACAGAATCGCGTTCGTGTCGTTCCGTACGTCTCGACTGGGATATTATATACGTCTATAGCGTTATATATCCTAACCTAAGGCAGGCCATCATCTCGGATGCAGTATTTTACAACATTCCTGGCACATCGGCCGCTACATCTCGGTGGGAACATTATATACGTCTATAACTTATCACAACCTAACCTAACCCCTCTAGCCCCTCGCTGGTAATGTTTTACAGAATCCCGTTCCTGTCGTCCCGTACGTCTCGGTTGGGACATTATAAACGTCTACAGCGATACATATCCTAACTTAAGGCAGGCTAATATCCCGGATGCAGTATTTTACGCCATTCCTGGCGTATCGGCTCTACTTCTCGGGGGGAACATTAGGTTCGTCTATAACGTAATATAACCTAACCTAACACATCTAGCCCCTCGCTGGTAATGTTTTACAGAATCCCGTTCCTGTCGTCCCGTACGTCTCGGTTGGGACATTATAAACGTCTACAGCGATATATATCCTAACTTAAGGCAGGCTAACATCTCGGATGCAGTATTTTACGCCATTCCTGGCGTATCGGCTCTACTTCTCGGGGGGAACATTATATTCGTCTATAACGTAATATAACCTAACCTAACACATCTAGCCCCTCGCTGGTAATGTTTTACAGAATCCCGTTCCCGTCGTCCCATACGTCTCGGTTGGGACATTATAAACGTCTACAGCGATATATATCCTAACGTAAGGCAGGCTAACATCTCAGATGTAGTATTTTACAACATTCCTGGCGTATCGGCCTCTACTTCTCGGGGGGAACATTATATTCGTCTATAACGTAATATATCCTAACCTAACACATCTAGCCCCTCGCTGATAATGTTTTACAGAATCCCGTTCGTGTCGTCCCGTACATCTCGGTTGGAATATTATATACGTCTATAGCGTTATAGATCCTAATATAAGGCAGGCTATCATCTCGGATGTAGAATTTTACAACATTCCTGGCGTATCGGCCCCTACTTCTCGGTGGGAACATTATATAGGTCTATAACGTAATATAACCTAACCTAACTCATCTAGCCCCTCGCTGGTAATGTTTTACAGAATCCCGTTCGTGACGTCCCGTACATCTCGGTTGGGATATTATATACGTCTATAGCGTTATATATCCTAACCTAAGGCAGGCTATCATCTCGGATGTAGTATTTCGCACCATTTCTGGCGTATCGGTTCCTACTTCTCGGTGGGAACATTATATACGTCTATAACGTATCACATACTAACCTAACCCATCTAGCCCCTCGCTGGTAATGTTTTACAGAATCCCGTTCGTTTCGTCCCGTACATCTCGGTTGGGATATTATATACGTCTATAGCGTTATATATCCTAACCTAAGGCAGGCTATCATTTCGGATGTAGAATTTTACAACATTCCTGGCGTATCGGCCCCTACTTCTCGGTGGGAACATTATATAGGTCTATAACGTAAAATAACCTAACCTAACTCATCTAGCCCCTCGCTGGTAATGTTTTACAGAATCCCGTTCCTGTCGTCCCGTACGTCGCGGTTGGGACATTATAAACGTCTACAGCGATATATATCCTAACGTAAGGCAGTCTAACATCTCGGATGTAGTATTTTACAACATTCCTGGCGTATCGGCCCCTACTTCTCGGTGGGAACACTATACACGTCTATAACGTAACATAACCTAACCTAACACATCCAGCCCCTCGCTGGTAATATTTTACAGAATCGCGTTCGTGTCGTTCCGTACGTCTCGACTGGGATATTATATACGTCTATAGCGTTATATATCCTATCCTAAGGCAGGCCATCATCTCGGATGCAGTATTTTACAACATTCCTGGCATATCGGGCGCTACATCTCGGTGGGAACATTATATACGTCTATAACTAATCACAACCTAACCTAACCCCTCTAGCCCCTCGCTGGTAATGTTTTACAGAATCCCGTTCCTGTCGTCCCGTACGTCTCGGTTGGGACATTATAAACGTCTACAGCGTTATATATCCTAACCTAAGGCAGCCTAACATCTCGGATGCAGTATTTTACGCCATTCCTGGCGTATCGGCCCTACTTCTCGGTGGGAACATTATATTCGTCTATAACGTAATATAACCTAACCTAACACATCTAGCCCCTCGCTGGTAATGTTTTACAGAATCCCGTTCGTGTCGTCCCGTACGTCTCGGTTGGGACATTATATACGTCTACAGCGTTATATACCCTAATTTAAGGCAGGCTATCATCTCGGATGCAGTATTTTACGCCATTCCTGGCTTATCGGCTCTACTTCTCGGTGGGAACACTATACACGTCTATAACGTAACATAACCTAACCTAACACATCCAGCCCCTCGCTGGTAATATTTTACAGAATCGCGTTCGTGTCGTTCCGTACGTCTCGACTGGGATATTATATACGTCTATAGCGTTATATATCCTAACCTAAGGCAGGCCATCATCTCGGATGCAGTATTTTACAACATTCCTGGCACATCGGCCGCTACATCTCGGTGGGAACATTATATACGTCTATAACTTATCACAACCTAACCTAACCCCTCTAGCCCCTCGCTGGTAATGTTTTACAGAATCCCGTTCCTGTCGTCCCGTACGTCTCGGTTGGGACATTATAAACGTCTACAGCGATACATATCCTAACTTAAGGCAGGCTAATATCCCGGATGCAGTATTTTACGCCATTCCTGGCGTATCGGCTCTACTTCTCGGGGGGAACATTATGTTCGTCTATAACGTAATATAACCTAACCTAACACATCTAGCCCCTCGCTGGTAATGTTTTACAGAATCCCGTTCCTGTCGTCCCGTACGTCTCGGTTGGGACATTATAAACGTCTACAGCGATATATATCCTAACTTAAGGCAGGCTAACATCTCGGATGCAGTATTTTACGCCATTCCTGGCGTATCGGCTCTACTTCTCGGGGGGAACATTATATTCGTCTATAACGTAATATAACCTAACCTAACACATCTAGCCCCTCGCTGGTAATGTTTTACAGAATCCCGTTCGTGTCGTCCCGTACGTCTCGGTTGGGACATTATATACGTCTACAGCGTTATATACCCTAATTTAAGGCAGGCTATCATCTCGGATGCAGTATTTTACGCCATTCCTGGCTTATCGGCTCTACTTCTCGGTGGGAACACTATACACGTCTATAACGTAACATAACCTAACCTAACACATCCAGCCCCTCGCTGGTAATATTTTACAGAATCGCGTTCGTGTCGTTCCGTACGTCTCGACTGGGATATTATATACGTCTATAGCGTTATATATCCTAACCTAAGGCAGGCCATCATCTCGGATGCAGTATTTTACAACATTCCTGGCACATCGGCCGCTACATCTCGGTGGGAACATTATATACGTCTATAACTTATCACAACCTAACCTAACCCCTCTAGCCCCTCGCTGGTAATGTTTTACAGAATCCCGTTCCTGTCGTCCCGTACGTCTCGGTTGGGACATTATAAACGTCTACAGCGATACATATCCTAACTTAAGGCAGGCTAATATCCCGGATGCAGTATTTTACGCCATTCCTGGCGTATCGGCTCTACTTCTCGGGGGGAACATTATGTTCGTCTATAACGTAATATAACCTAACCTAACACATCTAGCCCCTCGCTGGTAATGTTTTACAGAATCCCGTTCCTGTCGTCTCGTACGTCTCGGTTGGGACACTATAAACGTCTACAGCGATATATATCCTAACTTAAGGCAGGCTAACATCTCGGATGCAGTATTTTACGCCATTCCTGGCGTATCGGCTCTACTTCTCGGGGGGAACATTATATTCGTCTATAACGTAATATAACCTAACCTAACACATCTAGCCCCTCGCTGGTAATGTTTTACAGAATCCCGTTCCCGTCGTCCCATACGTCTCGGTTGGGACATTATAAACGTCTACAGCGATATATATCCTAACGTAAGGCAGGCTAACATCTCAGATGTAGTATTTTACAACATTCCTGGCGTATCGGCCTCTACTTCTCGGGGGGAACATTATATTCGTCTATAACGTAATATATCCTAACCTAACACATCTAGCCCCTCGCTGATAATGTTTTACAGAATCCCGTTCGTGTCGTCCCGTACATCTCGGTTGGAATATTATATACGTCTATAGCGTTATAGATCCTAATATAAGGCAGGCTATCATCTCGGATGTAGAATTTTACAACATTCCTGGCGTATCGGCCCCTACTTCTCGGTGGGAACATTATATAGGTCTATAACGTAATATAACCTAACCTAACTCATCTAGCCCCTCGCTGGTAATGTTTTACAGAATCCCGTTCGTGACGTCCCGTACATCTCGGTTGGGATATTATATACGTCTATAGCGTTATATATCCTAACCTAAGGCAGGCTATCATCTCGGATGTAGTATTTCACACCATTTCTGGCGTATCGGTTCCTACTTCTCGGTGGGAACATTATATACGTCTATAACGTATCACATACTAACCTAACCCATCTAGCCCCTCGCTGGTAATGTTTTACAGAATCCCGTTCGTTTCGTCCCGTACATCTCGGTTGGGATATTATATACGTCTATAGCGTTATATATCCTAACCTAAGGCAGGCTATCATTTCGGATGTAGAATTTTACAACATTCCTGGCGTATCGGCCCCTACTTCTCGGTGGGAACATTATATAGGTCTATAACGTAAAATAACCTAACCTAACTCATCTAGCCCCTCGCTGGTAATGTTTTACAGAATCCCGTTCCTGTCGTCCCGTACGTCGCGGTTGGGACATTATAAACGTCTACAGCGATATATATCCTAACGTAAGGCAGTCTAACATCTCGGATGTAGTATTTCACAACATTCCTGGCGTATCGGCCCCTACTTCTCGGTGGGAACACTATACACGTCTATAACGTAACATAACCTAACCTAACACATCCAGCCCCTCGCTGGTAATATTTTACAGAATCGCGTTCGTGTCGTTCCGTACGTCTCGACTGGGATATTATATACGTCTATAGCGTTATATATCCTAACCTAAGGCAGGCCATCATCTCGGATGCAGTATTTTACAACATTCCTGGCACATCGGCCGCTACATCTCGGTGGGAACATTATATACGTCTATAACTTATCACAACCTAACCTAACCCCTCTAGCCCCTCGCTGGTAATGTTTTACAGAATCCCGTTCCTGTCGTCCCGTACGTCTCGGTTGGGACATTATAAACGTCTACAGCGATACATATCCTAACTTAAGGCAGGCTAATATCCCGGATGCAGTATTTTACGCCATTCCTGGCGTATCGGCTCTACTTCTCGGGGGGAACATTATGTTCGTCTATAACGTAATATAACCTAACCTAACACATCTAGCCCCTCGCTGGTAATGTTTTACAGAATCCCGTTCCTGTCGTCCCGTACGTCTCGGTTGGGACATTATAAACGTCTACAGCGATATATATCCTAACTTAAGGCAGGCTAACATCTCGGATGCAGTATTTTACGCCATTCCTGGCGTATCGGCTCTACTTCTCGGGGGGAACATTATATTCGTCTATAACGTAATATAACCTAACCTAACACATCTAGCCCCTCGCTGGTAATGTTTTACAGAATCCCGTTCCCGTCGTCCCATACGTCTCGGTTGGGACATTATAAACGTCTACAGCGATATATATCCTAACGTAAGGCAGGCTAACATCTCAGATGTAGTATTTTACAACATTCCTGGCGTATCGGCCTCTACTTCTCGGGGGGAACATTATATTCGTCTATAACGTAATATATCCTAACCTAACACATCTAGCCCCTCGCTGATAATGTTTTACAGAATCCCGTTCGTGTCGTCCCGTACATCTCGGTTGGAATATTATATACGTCTATAGCGTTATAGATCCTAATATAAGGCAGGCTATCATCTCGGATGTAGAATTTTACAACATTCCTGGCGTATCGGCCCCTACTTCTCGGTGGGAACATTATATAGGTCTATAACGTAATATAACCTAACCTAACTCATCTAGCCCCTCGCTGGTAATGTTTTACAGAATCCCGTTCGTGACGTCCCGTACATCTCGGTTGGGATATTATATACGTCTATAGCGTTATATATCCTAACCTAAGGCAGGCTATCATCTCGGATGTAGTATTTCACACCATTTCTGGCGTATCGGTTCCTACTTCTCGGTGGGAACATTATATACGTCTATAACGTATCACATACTAACCTAACCCATCTAGCCCCTCGCTGGTAATGTTTTACAGAATCCCGTTCGTTTCGTCCCGTACATCTCGGTTGGGATATTATATACGTCTATAGCGTTATATATCCTAACCTAAGGCAGGCTATCATTTCGGATGTAGAATTTTACAACATTCCTGGCGTATCGGCCCCTACTTCTCGGTGGGAACATTATATAGGTCTATAACGTAAAATAACCTAACCTAACTCATCTAGCCCCTCGCTGGTAATGTTTTACAGAATCCCGTTCCTGTCGTCCCGTACGTCGCGGTTGGGACATTATAAACGTCTACAGCGATATATATCCTAACGTAAGGCAGTCTAACATCTCGGATGTAGTATTTTACAACATTCCTGGCGTATCGGCCCCTACTTCTCGGTGGGAACACTATACACGTCTATAACGTAACATAACCTAACCTAACACATCCAGCCCCTCGCTGGTAATATTTTACAGAATCGCGTTCGTGTCGTTCCGTACGTCTCGACTGGGATATTATATACGTCTATAGCGTTATATATCCTATCCTAAGGCAGGCCATCATCTCGGATGCAGTATTTTACAACATTCCTGGCATATCGGGCGCTACATCTCGGTGGGAACATTATATACGTCTATAACTAATCACAACCTAACCTAACCCCTCTAGCCCCTCGCTGGTAATGTTTTACAGAATCCCGTTCCTGTCGTCCCGTACGTCTCGGTTGGGACATTATAAACGTCTACAGCGTTATATATCCTAACCTAAGGCAGCCTAACATCTCGGATGCAGTATTTTACGCCATTCCTGGCGTATCGGCCCTACTTCTCGGTGGGAACATTATATTCGTCTATAACGTAATATAACCTAACCTAACACATCTAGCCCCTCGCTGGTAATGTTTTACAGAATCCCGTTCGTGTCGTCCCGTACGTCTCGGTTGGGACATTATATACGTCTACAGCGTTATATACCCTAATTTAAGGCAGGCTATCATCTCGGATGCAGTATTTTACGCCATTCCTGGCTTATCGGCTCTACTTCTCGGTGGGAACACTATACACGTCTATAACGTAACATAACCTAACCTAACACATCCAGCCCCTCGCTGGTAATATTTTACAGAATCGCGTTCGTGTCGTTCCGTACGTCTCGACTGGGATATTATATACGTCTATAGCGTTATATATCCTAACCTAAGGCAGGCCATCATCTCGGATGCAGTATTTTACAACATTCCTGGCACATCGGCCGCTACATCTCGGTGGGAACATTATATACGTCTATAACTTATCACAACCTAACCTAACCCCTCTAGCCCCTCGCTGGTAATGTTTTACAGAATCCCGTTCCTGTCGTCCCGTACGTCTCGGTTGGGACATTATAAACGTCTACAGCGATACATATCCTAACTTAAGGCAGGCTAATATCCCGGATGCAGTATTTTACGCCATTCCTGGCGTATCGGCTCTACTTCTCGGGGGGAACATTATGTTCGTCTATAACGTAATATAACCTAACCTAACACATCTAGCCCCTCGCTGGTAATGTTTTACAGAATCCCGTTCCTGTCGTCCCGTACGTCTCGGTTGGGACATTATAAACGTCTACAGCGATATATATCCTAACTTAAGGCAGGCTATCATCTCGGATGCAGTATTTTACGCCATTCCTGGCTTATCGGCTCTACTTCTCGGTGGGAACACTATACACGTCTATAACGTAACATAACCTAACCTAACACATCCAGCCCCTCGCTGGTAATATTTTACAGAATCGCGTTCGTGTCGTTCCGTACGTCTCGACTGGGATATTATATACGTCTATAGCGTTATATATCCTAACCTAAGGCAGGCTATCATCTCGGATGTAGTATTTCACAACATTTCTGGCGTATCGGCCCCTACTTCTCGGTGGGAACGTTATATACGTCTATAACGTATCACATACTAACCTAACCCATCTAGCCCCTCGCTGGTAATGTTTTACAGAATCTCGTTCGTTTCGTCCCGTACATCTCGGTTGGGATATTATATACGTCTATAGCGTTATATTTCCTAACCTAAGGCAGGCTATCATTTCGGATGTAGAATTTTACAACATTCCTGGCGTATCGGCCCCTACTTCTCGGTGGGAACATTATATAGGTCTATAACGTAAAATAACCTAAACTAACTCATCTAGCCCCTCGCTGGTAATGTTTTACAGAATCCCGTTCCTGTCGTCCCGTACGTCGCGGCTGGGACATTATAAACGTCTACAGCGATATATATCCTAACGTAAGGCAGGCTAACATCTCAGATGTAGTATTTTACAACATTCCTGGCGTATCGGCCTCTACTTCTCGGGGGGAACATTATATTCGTCTATAACGTAATATAACCTAACCTAACACATCTAGCCCCTCGCTGATAATGTTTTACAGAATCCCGTTCGTGTCGTCCCGTACATCTCGGTTGGAATATTATATACGTCTATAGCGTTATAGATCCTAATATAAGGCAGGCTGTCATCTCGGATGCAGTATTTTACAACATTCCTGGCATATTCGCCCCTACTTATCGGCGGGAACATTATATATGTCTATAACGTATCACAACCTAACCTAACCCACCTAGCCCGTCGCTGGTAATGTTTTACAGAATCCCGTTCGTGTCGTCCCGTACATCTCGGTTGGAATATTATATACGTCTATAGCGTTATAGATCCTAATATAAGGCAGGCTGTCATCTCGGATGCAGTATTTTACAACATTCCTGGCATATCGGCCCCTACTTATCGGCGGGAACATTATATATGTCTATAACGTATCACAACCTAACCTAACCCACCTAGGCCGTCGCTGGTAATGTTTTACAGAATCCCGTTCGTGTCGTCCCGTACATCTCGGTGGGAACATTATATACGTCTATAACGTATCACAACCTAACCTAACCCATCTAGCCCCTCGCTGGTAATGTTTTACAGAATCCCGTTCCTGTCGTCCCGTACTTCTCGGTTGGGACATTATAAACGTCTACAGCGATACATGTCCTAACTTAAGGCAGGCTAATATCCCGGATGCAGTATTTTACGCCATTCCTGGCGTATCGGCTCTACTTCTCGGGGGGAACATTATATTCGTCTATAACGTAATATAACCTAACCTAACACATCTAGCCCCTCGCTGGTAATGTTTTACAGAATCCCGTTCGTGTCGTCCCGTACGTCTCGGTTGGGACATTATATACGTCTACAGCGTTATATACCCTAATTTAAGGCAGGCTATCATCTCGGATGCAGTATTTTACGCCATTCCTGGCTTATCGGCTCTACTTCTCGGTGGGAACACTATACACGTCTATAACGTAACATAACCTAACCTAACACATCCAGCCCCTCGCTGGTAATATTTTACAGAATCGCGTTCGTGTCGTTCCGTACGTCTCGACTGGGATATTATATACGTCTATAGCGTTATATATCCTAACCTAAGGCAGGCCATCATCTCGGATGCAGTATTTTACAACATTCCTGGCACATCGGCCGCTACATCTCGGTGGGAACATTATATACGTCTATAACTTATCACAACCTAACCTAACCCCTCTAGCCCCTCGCTGGTAATGTTTTACAGAATCCCGTTCCTGTCGTCCCGTACGTCTCGGTTGGGACATTATAAACGTCTACAGCGATACATATCCTAACTTAAGGCAGGCTAATATCCCGGATGCAGTATTTTACGCCATTCCTGGCGTATCGGCTCTACTTCTCGGGGGGAACATTATGTTCGTCTATAACGTAATATAACCTAACCTAACACATCTAGCCCCTCGCTGGTAATGTTTTACAGAATCCCGTTCCTGTCGTCCCGTACGTCTCGGTTGGGACATTATAAACGTCTACAGCGATATATATCCTAACTTAAGGCAGGCTAACATCTCGGATGCAGTATTTTACGCCATTCCTGGCGTATCGGCTCTACTTCTCGGGGGGAACATTATATTCGTCTATAACGTAATATAACCTAACCTAACACATCTAGCCCCTCGCTGGTAATGTTTTACAGAATCCCGTTCCCGTCGTCCCATACGTCTCGGTTGGGACATTATAAACGTCTACAGCGATATATATCCTAACGTAAGGCAGGCTAACATCTCAGATGTAGTATTTTACAACATTCCTGGCGTATCGGCCTCTACTTCTCGGGGGGAACATTATATTCGTCTATAACGTAATATATCCTAACCTAACACATCTAGCCCCTCGCTGATAATGTTTTACAGAATCCCGTTCGTGTCGTCCCGTACATCTCGGTTGGAATATTATATACGTCTATAGCGTTATAGATCCTAATATAAGGCAGGCTATCATCTCGGATGTAGAATTTTACAACATTCCTGGCGTATCGGCCCCTACTTCTCGGTGGGAACATTATATAGGTCTATAACGTAATATAACCTAACCTAACTCATCTAGCCCCTCGCTGGTAATGTTTTACAGAATCCCGTTCGTGACGTCCCGTACATCTCGGTTGGGATATTATATACGTCTATAGCGTTATATATCCTAACCTAAGGCAGGCTATCATCTCGGATGTAGTATTTCACACCATTTCTGGCGTATCGGTTCCTACTTCTCGGTGGGAACATTATATACGTCTATAACGTATCACATACTAACCTAACCCATCTAGCCCCTCGCTGGTAATGTTTTACAGAATCCCGTTCGTTTCGTCCCGTACATCTCGGTTGGGATATTATATACGTCTATAGCGTTATATATCCTAACCTAAGGCAGGCTATCATTTCGGATGTAGAATTTTACAACATTCCTGGCGTATCGGCCCCTACTTCTCGGTGGGAACATTATATAGGTCTATAACGTAAAATAACCTAACCTAACTCATCTAGCCCCTCGCTGGTAATGTTTTACAGAATCCCGTTCCTGTCGTCCCGTACGTCGCGGTTGGGACATTATAAACGTCTACAGCGATATATATCCTAACGTAAGGCAGTCTAACATCTCGGATGTAGTATTTTACAACATTCCTGGCGTATCGGCCCCTACTTCTCGGTGGGAACACTATACACGTCTATAACGTAACATAACCTAACCTAACACATCCAGCCCCTCGCTGGTAATATTTTACAGAATCGCGTTCGTGTCGTTCCGTACGTCTCGACTGGGATATTATATACGTCTATAGCGTTATATATCCTATCCTAAGGCAGGCCATCATCTCGGATGCAGTATTTTACAACATTCCTGGCATATCGGGCGCTACATCTCGGTGGGAACATTATATACGTCTATAACTAATCACAACCTAACCTAACCCCTCTAGCCCCTCGCTGGTAATGTTTTACAGAATCCCGTTCCTGTCGTCCCGTACGTCTCGGTTGGGACATTATAAACGTCTACAGCGTTATATATCCTAACCTAAGGCAGCCTAACATCTCGGATGCAGTATTTTACGCCATTCCTGGCGTATCGGCCCTACTTCTCGGTGGGAACATTATATTCGTCTATAACGTAATATAACCTAACCTAACACATCTAGCCCCTCGCTGGTAATGTTTTACAGAATCCCGTTCGTGTCGTCCCGTACGTCTCGGTTGGGACATTATATACGTCTACAGCGTTATATACCCTAATTTAAGGCAGGCTATCATCTCGGATGCAGTATTTTACGCCATTCCTGGCTTATCGGCTCTACTCCTCGGTGGGAACACTATACACGTCTATAACGTAACATAACCTAACCTAACACATCCAGCCCCTCGCTGGTAATATTTTACAGAATCGCGTTCGTGTCGTTCCGTACGTCTCGACTGGGATATTATATACGTCTATAGCGTTATATATCCTAACCTAAGGCAGGCCATCATCTCGGATGCAGTATTTTACGCCATTCCTGGCACATCGGCCGCTACATCTCGGTGGGAACATTATATACGTCTATAACTTATCACAACCTAACCTAACCCCTCTAGCCCCTCGCTGGTAATGTTTTACAGAATCCCGTTCCTGTCGTCCCGTACGTCTCGGTTGGGACATTATAAACGTCTACAGCGATACATATCCTAACTTAAGGCAGGCTAATATCCCGGATGCAGTATTTTACGCCATTCCTGGCGTATCGGCTCTACTTCTCGGGGGGAACATTATGTTCGTCTATAACGTAATATAACCTAACCTAACACATCTAGCCCCTCGCTGGTAATGTTTTACAGAATCCCGTTCCTGCCGTCCCGTACGTCTCGGTTGGGACATTATAAACGTCTACAGCGATATATATCCTAACTTAAGGCAGGCTAACATCTCGGATGCAGTATTTTACGCCATTCCTGGCGTATCGGCTCTACTTCTCGGGGGGAACATTATATTCGTCTATAACGTAATATAACCTAACCTAACACATCTAGCCCCTCGCTGGTAATGTTTTACAGAATCCCGTTCGTGACGTCCGGTACATCTCGGTTGGAATATTATATACGTCTATAGCGTTATATATCCTAACCTAAGGCAGGCTATCATCTCGGATGTAGTATTTCACAACATTTCTGGCGTATCGGCCCCTACTTCTCGGTGGGAACGTTATATACGTCTATAACGTATCACATACTAACCTAACCCATCTAGCCCCTCGCTGGTAATGTTTTACAGAATCTCGTTCGTTTCGTCCCGTACATCTCGGTTGGGATATTATATACGTCTATAGCGTTATATTTCCTAACCTAAGGCAGGCTATCATTTCGGATGTAGAATTTTACAACATTCCTGGCGTATCGGCCCCTACTTCTCGGTGGGAACATTATATAGGTCTATAACGTAAAATAACCTAAACTAACTCATCTAGCCCCTCGCTGGTAATGTTTTACAGAATCCCGTTCCTGTCGTCCCGTACGTCGCGGTTGGGACATTATAAACGTCTACAGCGATATATATCCTAACGTAAGGCAGGCTAACATCTCAGATGTAGTATTTTACAACATTCCTGGCGTATCGGCCTCTACTTCTCGGGGGGAACATTATATTCGTCTATAACGTAATATAACCTAACCTAACACATCTAGCCCCTCGCTGATAATGTTTTACAGAATCCCGTTCGTGTCGTCCCGTACATCTCGGTTGGAATATTATATACGTCTATAGCGTTATAGATCCTAATATAAGGCAGGCTGTCATCTCGGATGCAGTATTTTACAACATTCCTGGCATATTCGCCCCTACTTATCGGCGGGAACATTATATATGTCTATAACGTATCACAACCTAACCTAACCCACCTAGCCCGTCGCTGGTAATGTTTTACAGAATCCCGTTCGTGTCGTCCCGTACATCTCGGTTGGAATATTATATACGTCTATAGCGTTATAGATCCTAATATAAGGCAGGCTGTCATCTCGGATGCAGTATTTTACAACATTCCTGGCATATCGGCCCCTACTTATCGGCGGGAACATTATATATGTCTATAACGTATCACAACCTAACCTAACCCACCTAGGCCGTCGCTGGTAATGTTTTACAGAATCCCGTTCGTGTCGTCCCGTACATCTCGGTGGGAACATTATATACGTCTATAACGTATCACAACCTAACCTAACCCATCTAGCCCCTCGCTGGTAATGTTTTACAGAATCCCGTTCCTGTCGTCCCGTACTTCTCGGTTGGGACATTATAAACGTCTACAGCGATACATGTCCTAACTTAAGGCAGGCTAATATCCCGGATGCAGTATTTTACGCCATTCCTGGCGTATCGGCTCTACTTCTCGGGGGGAACATTATATTCGTCTATAACGTAATATAACCTAACCTAACACATCTAGCCCCTCGCTGGTAATGTTTTACAGAATCCCGTTCGTGTCGTCCCGTACGTCTCGGTTGGGACATTATATACGTCTACAGCGTTATATACCCTAATTTAAGGCAGGCTATCATCTCGGATGCAGTATTTTACGCCATTCCTGGCTTATCGGCTCTACTTCTCGGTGGGAACACTATACACGTCTATAACGTAACATAACCTAACCTAACACATCCAGCCCCTCGCTGGTAATATTTTACAGAATCGCGTTCGTGTCGTTCCGTACGTCTCGACTGGGATATTATATACGTCTATAGCGTTATATATCCTAACCTAAGGCAGGCCATCATCTCGGATGCAGTATTTTACAACATTCCTGGCACATCGGCCGCTACATCTCGGTGGGAACATTATATACGTCTATAACTTATCACAACCTAACCTAACCCCTCTAGCCCCTCGCTGGTAATGTTTTACAGAATCCCGTTCCTGTCGTCCCGTACGTCTCGGTTGGGACATTATAAACGTCTACAGCGATACATATCCTAACTTAAGGCAGGCTAATATCCCGGATGCAGTATTTTACGCCATTCCTGGCGTATCGGCTCTACTTCTCGGGGGGAACATTATGTTCGTCTATAACGTAATATAACCTAACCTAACACATCTAGCCCCTCGCTGGTAATGTTTTACAGAATCCCGTTCCTGTCGTCCCGTACGTCTCGGTTGGGACATTATAAACGTCTACAGCGATATATATCCTAACTTAAGGCAGGCTAACATCTCGGATGCAGTATTTTACGCCATTCCTGGCGTATCGGCTCTACTTCTCGGGGGGAACATTATATTCGTCTATAACGTAATATAACCTAACCTAACACATCTAGCCCCTCGCTGGTAATGTTTTACAGAATCCCGTTCCCGTCGTCCCATACGTCTCGGTTGGGACATTATAAACGTCTACAGCGATATATATCCTAACGTAAGGCAGGCTAACATCTCAGATGTAGTATTTTACAACATTCCTGGCGTATCGGCCTCTACTTCTCGGGGGGAACATTATATTCGTCTATAACGTAATATATCCTAACCTAACACATCTAGCCCCTCGCTGATAATGTTTTACAGAATCCCGTTCGTGTCGTCCCGTACATCTCGGTTGGAATATTATATACGTCTATAGCGTTATAGATCCTAATATAAGGCAGGCTATCATCTCGGATGTAGAATTTTACAACATTCCTGGCGTATCGGCCCCTACTTCTCGGTGGGAACATTATATAGGTCTATAACGTAATATAACCTAACCTAACTCATCTAGCCCCTCGCTGGTAATGTTTTACAGAATCCCGTTCGTGACGTCCCGTACATCTCGGTTGGGATATTATATACGTCTATAGCGTTATATATCCTAACCTAAGGCAGGCTATCATCTCGGATGTAGTATTTCACACCATTTCTGGCGTATCGGTTCCTACTTCTCGGTGGGAACATTATATACGTCTATAACGTATCACATACTAACCTAACCCATCTAGCCCCTCGCTGGTAATGTTTTACAGAATCCCGTTCGTTTCGTCCCGTACATCTCGGTTGGGATATTATATACGTCTATAGCGTTATATATCCTAACCTAAGGCAGGCTATCATTTCGGATGTAGAATTTTACAACATTCCTGGCGTATCGGCCCCTACTTCTCGGTGGGAACATTATATAGGTCTATAACGTAAAATAACCTAACCTAACTCATCTAGCCCCTCGCTGGTAATGTTTTACAGAATCCCGTTCCTGTCGTCCCGTACGTCGCGGTTGGGACATTATAAACGTCTACAGCGATATATATCCTAACGTAAGGCAGTCTAACATCTCGGATGTAGTATTTTACAACATTCCTGGCGTATCGGCCCCTACTTCTCGGTGGGAACACTATACACGTCTATAACGTAACATAACCTAACCTAACACATCCAGCCCCTCGCTGGTAATATTTTACAGAATCGCGTTCGTGTCGTTCCGTACGTCTCGACTGGGATATTATATACGTCTATAGCGTTATATATCCTATCCTAAGGCAGGCCATCATCTCGGATGCAGTATTTTACAACATTCCTGGCATATCGGGCGCTACATCTCGGTGGGAACATTATATACGTCTATAACTAATCACAACCTAACCTAACCCCTCTAGCCCCTCGCTGGTAATGTTTTACAGAATCCCGTTCCTGTCGTCCCGTACGTCTCGGTTGGGACATTATAAACGTCTACAGCGTTATATATCCTAACCTAAGGCAGCCTAACATCTCGGATGCAGTATTTTACGCCATTCCTGGCGTATCGGCCCTACTTCTCGGTGGGAACAT
Organism: Xylocopa violacea; assembly: GCA_963969225.1. Taxonomy (NCBI): domain Eukaryota; kingdom Metazoa; phylum Arthropoda; class Insecta; order Hymenoptera; family Apidae; genus Xylocopa; species Xylocopa violacea. The sequence goes on from CAXAJV010001131.1 coordinate 299,760, forward strand.
TATATTCGTCTATAACGTAATATAACCTAACCTAACACATCTAGCCCCTCGCTGGTAATGTTTTACAGAATCCCGTTCGTGACGTCCGGTACATCTCGGTTGGAATATTATATACGTCTATAGCGTTATATATCCTAACCTAAGGCAGGCTATCATCTCGGATGTAGTATTTCACAACATTTCTGGCGTATCGGCCCCTACTTCTCGGTGGGAACGTTATATACGTCTATAACGTATCACATACTAACCTAACCCATCTAGCCCCTCGCTGGTAATGTTTTACAGAATCTCGTTCGTTTCGTCCCGTACATCTCGGTTGGGATATTATATACGTCTATAGCGTTATATTTCCTAACCTAAGGCAGGCTATCATTTCGGATGTAGAATTTTACAACATTCCTGGCGTATCGGCCCCTACTTCTCGGTGGGAACATTATATTCGTCTATAACGTAATATAACCTAACCTAACACATCTAGCCCCTCGCTGATAATGTTTTACAGAATCCCGTTCGTGTCGTCCCGTACATCTCGGTTGGAATATTATATACGTCTATAGCGTTATAGATCCTAATCTAAGGCAGGCTATCATCTCGGATGCAGTATTTTACAACATTCCTGGCATATCGGCCCCTAATTATCGGTTGGAACATTATATATGTCTATAACGTAATATAAACGAACCTAACACATCTAGCCCCTCGCTGGTAATGTTTTACAGAATCCCGTTCGTGTCGTCCCGTACGTCTCGGTTGGGACATTATAAACTTCTACAGCGATATATATCCTAACGTAAGGCAGGCTAACATCTCGGATGTAGTATTTTACAACATTCCTGGCGTATGGGCCCCTACTTCTCGGTGGGAACATTATATTCGTCTATAACGTAATATAACCTAACCTAACACATCTAGCCCCTCGCTGGTAATGTTTTACAGAATCCCGTTCGTGTCGTCCCGTACATCTCGGTTGGGATATTATATACGTCTGTAGCGTTATATATCCTAACCTAAGGCAGGCTATCATCTCGGATGCAGTATTTTACAACATTCCTGGCATATCCGCCCCTACTTATCGGCGGGAACATTATATATGTCTATAACGTATCACAACCTAACCTAACCCACCTAGCCCGTCGCTGGTAATGTTTTACAGAATCCCGTTCGTGTCGTCCCGTACATCTCGGTTGGAATATTATATACGTCTATAGCGTTATAGATCCTAATATAAGGCAGGCTGTCATCTCGGATGCAGTATTTTACAACATTCCTGGCATATCGGCCCCTACTTATCGGCGGGAACATTATATATGTCTATAACGTATCACAACCTAACCTAACCCACCTAGGCCGTCGCTGGTAATGTTTTACAGAATCCCGTACGTGTCGTCCCGTACATCTCGGTGGGAACATTATATACGTCTATAACGTATCACAACCTAACCTAACCCATCTAGCCCCTCGCTGGTAATGTTTTACAGAATCCCGTTCCTGTCGTCCCGTACTTCTCGGTTGGGACATTATAAACGTCTACAGCGATACATGTCCTAACTTAAGGCAGGCTAATATCCCGGATGCAGTATTTTACGCCATTCCTGGCGTATCGGCTCTACTTCTCGGGGGGAACATTATATTCGTCTATAACGTAATATAACCTAACCTAACACATCTAGCCCCTCGCTGGTAATGTTTTACAGAATCCCGTTCGTGTCGTCCCGTACATCTCGGTTGGAATATTATATACGTCTATAGCGTTATATATCCTATCCTAAGGCAGGCCATCATCTCGGATGCAGTATTTTACAACATTCCTGGCATATCGGGCGCTACATCTCGGTGGGAACATTATATACGTCTATAACTAATCACAACCTAACCTAACCCCTCTAGCCCCTCGCTGGTAATGTTTTACAGAATCCCGTTCCTGTCGTCCCGTACGTCTCGGTTGGGACATTATAAACGTCTACAGCGATATATATCCTAACTTAAGGCAGGCTAACATCTCGGATGCAGTATTTTACGCCATTCCTGGCGTATCGGCTCTACTTCTCGGGGGGAACATTATATTCGTCTATAACGTAATATAACCTAACCTAACACATCTAGCCCCTCGCTGGTAATGTTTTACAGAATCCCGTTCGTGTCGTCCCGTACGTCTCGGTTGGGACATTATATACGTCTACAGCGTTATATACCCTAATTTAAGGCAGGCTATCATCTCGGATGCAGTATTTTACGCCATTCCTGGCTTATCGGCTCTACTTCTCGGTGGGAACACTATACACGTCTATAACGTAACATAACCTAACCTAACACATCCAGCCCCTCGCTGGTAATATTTTACAGAATCGCGTTCGTGTCGTTCCGTACGTCTCGACTGGGATATTATATACGTCTATAGCGTTATATATCCTAACCTAAGGCAGGCCATCATCTCGGATGCAGTATTTTACAACATTCCTGGCACATCGGCCGCTACATCTCGGTGGGAACATTATATACGTCTATAACTTATCACAACCTAACCTAACCCCTCTAGCCCCTCGCTGGTAATGTTTCACAGAATCCCGTTCCTGTCGTCCCGTACGTCTCGGTTGGGACATTATAAACGTCTACAGCGATACATATCCTAACTTAAGGCAGGCTAATATCCCGGATGCAGTATTTTACGTCATTCCTGGCGTATCGGCTCTACTTCTCGGGGGGAACATTATGTTCGTCTATAACGTAATATAACCTAACCTAACACATCTAGCCCCTCGTTGGTAATGTTTTACAGAATCCCGTTCCTGTCGTCCCGTACGTCTCGGTTGGGACATTATAAACGTCTACAGCGATATATATCCTAACTTAAGGCAGGCTAACATCTCGGATGCAGTATTTTACGCCATTCCTGGCGTATCGGCTCTACTTCTCGGGGGGAACATTATATTCGTCTATAACGTAATATAACCTAACCTAACACATCTAGCCCCTCGCTGGTAATGTTTTACAGAATCCCGTTCGTGACGTCCCGTACATCTCGGTTGGGATATTATATACGTCTATAGCGTTATATATCCTAACCTAAGGCAGGCTATCATCTCGGATGCAGTATTTTACGCCATTCCTGGCTTATCGGCTCTACTTCTCGGTGGGAACACTATACACGTCTATAACGTAACATAACCTAACCTAACACATCCAGCCCCTCGCTGGTAATATTTTACAGAATCGCGTTCGTGTCGTTCCGTACGTCTCGACTGGGATATTATATACGTCTATAGCGTTATATATCCTAACCTAAGGCAGGCCATCATCTCGGATGCAGTATTTTACAACATTCCTGGCACATCGGCCGCTACATCTCGGTGGGAACATTATATACGTCTATAACTTATCACAACCTAACCTAACCCCTCTAGCCCCTCGCTGGTAATGTTTTACAGAATCCCGTTCCTGTCGTCCCGTACGTCTCGGTTGGGACATTATAAACGTCTACAGCGATACATATCCTAAGTTAAGGCAGGCTAATATCCCGGATGCAGTATTTTACGCCATTCCTGGCGTATCGGCTCTACTTCTCGGGGGGAACATTATGTTCGTCTATAACGTAATATAACCTAACCTAACACATCTAGCCCCTCGCTGGTAATGTTTTACAGAATCCCGTTCCTGTCGTCCCGTACGTCTCGGTTGGGACATTATAAACGTCTACAGCGATATATATCCTAACTTAAGGCAGGCTAACATCTCGGATGCAGTATTTTACGCCATTCCTGGCGTATCGGCTCTACTTCTCGGGGGGAACATTATATTCGTCTATAACGTAATATAACCTAACCTAACACATCTAGCCCCTCGCTGGTAATGTTTTAAAGAATCCCGTTCGTGACGTCCGGTACATCTCGGTTGGAATATTATATACGTCTATAGCGTTATATATCCTAACCTAAGGCAGGCTATCATCTCGGATGTAGTATTTCACAACATTTCTGGCGTATCGGCCCCTACTTCTCGGTGGGAACGTTATATACGACTATAACGTATCACATACTAACCTAACCCATCTAGCCCCTCGCTGGTAATGTTTTACAGAATCTCGTTCGTTTCGTCCCGTACATCTCGGTTGGGATATTATATACGTCTATAGCGTTATATTTCCTAACCTAAGGCAGGCTATCATTTCGGATGTAGAATTTTACAACATTCCTGGCGTATCGGCCCCTACTTCTCGGTGGGAACATTATATAGGTCTATAACGTAAAATAACCTAAACTAACTCATCTAGCCCCTCGCTGGTAATGTTTTACAGAATCCCGTTCCTGTCGTCCCGTACGTCGCGGTTGGGACATTATAAACGTCTACAGCGATATATATCCTAACGTAAGGCAGTCTAACATCTCGGATGTAGTATTTTACAACATTCCTGGCGTATCGGCCCCTACTTCTCGGTGGGAACACTATATAGGTCTATAACGTAATATAACCGAACCTAAGATCTAGCCCCTCGCTGGTAATGTTTTACAGAATCCCGTTCCTGTCGTCCCGTACGTCTCGGTTGGGACATTATAAACGTCTACAGCGATATATATCCTAACGTAAGGCAGGCTAACATCTCGGATGTAGTATTTTACAACATTCCTGGCATATCGGCCCCTACTTCTCGGTGGGAACATTATATACGTCTATAACGGTTCACATACTAACCTAACCCATCTAGCCCCTCGCTGGTAATGTTTTACAGAATCCCGTTCCTGTCGTCCCGTACGTCTCGGTTGGGACATTATAAACGTCTACAGCGATATATATCCTAACTTAAGGCAGGCTAACATCTCGGATGCAGTATTTTACGCCATTCCTGGCGTATCGGCTCTACTTCTCGGGGGGAACATTATATTCGTCTATAACGTAATAAAACCTAACCTATCACATCTAGCCCCTCGCTGGTAATGTTTTACAGAATCCCGTTCCTGTCGTCCCGTACGTCTCGTTTGGGACATTATATACGTCTACAGCGTTATATATCCTAACTTAAGGCAGGCTATCGTCTCGGATGCAGTATTTTACGCCATTCCGGGCGTATCGGCTCTACTTCTCGGGGGGAACATTATATTCGTCTATAACGTAATATAACCTAACCTAACACATCTAGCCCCTCGCTGGTAATGTTTTAAAGAATCCCGTTCGTGACGTCCGGTACATCTCGGTTGGAATATTATATACGTCTATAGCGTTATATATCCTAACCTAAGGCAGGCTATCATCTCGGATGTAGTATTTCACAACATTTCTGGCGTATCGGCCCCTACTTCTCGGTGGGAACGTTATATACGTCTATAACGTATCACATACTAACCTAACCCATCTAGCCCCTCGCTGGTAATGTTTTACAGAATCTCGTTCGTTTCGTCCCGTACATCTCGGTTGGGATGTTATATACGTCTATAGCGTTATATTTCCTAACCTAAGGCAGGCTATCATTTCGGATGTAGAATTTTACAACATTCCTGGCGTATCGGCCCCTACTTCTCGGTGGGAACATTATATAGGTCTATAACGTAAAATAACCTAAACTAACTCATCTAGCCCCTCGCTGGTAATGTTTTACAGAATCCCGTTCCTGTCGTCCCGTACGTCGCGGTTGGGACATTATAAACGTCTACAGCGATATATATCCTAACGTAAGGCAGTCTAACATCTCGGATGTAGTATTTTACAACATTCCTGGCGTATCGGCCCCTACTTCTCGGTGGGAACACTATATAGGTCTATAACGTAATATAACCGAACCTAACATCTAGCCCCTCGCTGGTAATGTTTTACAGAATCCCGTTCCTGTCGTCCCGTACGTCTCGGTTGGGACATTATAAACGTCTACAGCGATATATATCCTAACGTAAGGCAGGCTAACATCTCGGATGTAGTATTTTACAACATTCCTGGCGTATCGGCCCCTACTTCTCGGTGGGAACATTATATACGTCTATAACGGTTCACATACTAACCTAACCCATCTAGCCCCTCGCTGGTAATGTTTTACAGAATCCCGTTCCTGTCGTCCCGTACGTCTCGGTTGGGACATTATAAACGTCTACAGCGATATATATCCTAACGTAAGGCAGGCTAACATCTCGGATGTAGTATTTTACAACATTCCTGGCATATCGGCCCCTACTTCTCGGTGGGAACATTATATACGTCTATAACGGTTCACATACTAACCTAACCCATCTAGCCCCTCGCTGGTAATGTTTTACAGAATCCCGTTCCTGTCGTCCCGTACGTCTCGGTTGGGACATTATAAACGTCTACAGCGATATATATCCTAACTTAAGGCAGGCTAACATCTCGGATGCAGTATTTTACGCCATTCCTGGCGTATCGGCTCTACTTCTCGGGGGGAACATTATATTCGTCTATAACGTAATAAAACCTAACCTATCACATCTAGCCCCTCGCTGGTAATGTTTTACAGAATCCCGTTCCTGTCGTCCCGTACGTCTCGTTTGGGACATTATATACGTCTACAGCGTTATATATCCTAACTTAAGGCAGGCTATCGTCTCGGATGCAGTATTTTACGCCATTCCGGACGTATCGGCTCTACTTCTCGGTGGGAACATTATACACGTCTATAACGTAACATAACCTAACCTAACCCATCTAGCCCCTCGCTGGTAATGTTTTACAGAATCCCGTTCGTGACGTCCGGTACATCTCGGTTGGAATATTATATACGTCTATAGCGTTATATATCCTAACCTAAGGCAGGCTATCATCTCGGATGTAGTATTTTACAACATTCCTGGCGTATCGGCCCCTACTTCTCGGTGGGAACATTATATACGTCTATAACGTATCACATACTAACCTAACCCATCTAGCCCCTCGCTGGTAATGTTTTACAGAATCCCGTTCGTTTCGTCCCGTACATCTCGGTTGGAATATTATATACGTCTATAGCGTTATATATCCTAACCTAAGGCAGGCTATCATTTCGGATGTAGAATTTTACAACATTCCTGGCGTATCGGCCCCTACTTCTCGGTGGGAACATTATATAGGTCTATAACGTAAAATAACCTAAACTAACTCATCTAGCCCCTCGCTGGTAATGTTTTACAGAATCCCGTTCCTGTCGTCCCGTACGTCGCGGTTGGGACATTATAAACGTCTACAGCGATATATATCCTAACGTAAGGCAGTCTAACATCTCGGATGTAGTATTTTACAACATTCCTGGCGTATCGGCCCCTACTTCTCGGTGGGAACATTATATAGGTCTATAACGTAATATAACCGAACCTAACATCTAGCCCCTCGCTGGTAATGTTTTACAGAATCCCGTTCCTGTCGTCCCGTACGTCTCGGTTGGGACATTATAAACGTCTACAGCGATATATATCCTAACGTAAGGCAGGCTAACATCTCGGATGTAGTATTTTACAACATTCCTGGCGTATCGGCCCCTACTTCTCGGTGGGAACATTATATACGTCTATAACGGTTCACATACTAACCTAACCCATCTAGCCCCTCGCTGGTAATGTTTTACAGAATCCCGTTCCTGTCGTCCCGTACGTCTCGGTTGGGACATTATAAACGTCTACAGCGATATATATCCTAACGTAAGGCAGTCTAACATCTCGGTTGTAGTATTTTACAACATTCCTGTCGTATCGGCCTCTACTTCTCGGTGGGAACATTATATAGGTCTATAACGTAATATAACCGAACCTAACACATCTAGCCCCTCGCTGGTAATGTGTTACAGAATCCCGTTCCTGTCGTCCCGTACGTCTCGGTTGGGACATTATAAACTTCTACAGCGATATATATCCTAACCTAAGGCAGGCCGTCATCTCGGATGCGGTATTTTACAACATTCTTGGCATATCGGCCCCTACTTCTCGGTGGGAACATTATATACGTCTATAACGTATCACAACCTAATCTAACCCATCTAGCCCCTCGCTGGTAATGTTTTACAGAATCCCGTTCCTGTCGTCCCGTACGTCTCGGTTGGGACATTATAAACGTCTACAGCGATATATATCCTAACGTAAGGCAGGCTAACATCTCAGATGTAGTATTTTACAACATTCCTGGCGTATCGGCCTCTACTTCTCGGGGGGAACATTATATTCGTCTATAACGTAATATAACCTAACCTAACACATCTAGCCCCTCGCTGATAATGTTTTACAGAATCCCGTTCGTGTCGTCCCGTACATCTCGGTTGGAATATTATATACGTCTATAGCGTTATAGATCCTAATCTAAGGCAGGCTATCATCTCGGATGCAGTATTTTACAACATTCCTGGCATATCGGCCCCTAATTATCGGTTGGAACATTATATATGTCTATAACGTAATATAAACGAACCTAACACATCTAGCCCCTCGCTGGTAATGTTTTACAGAATCCCGTTCGTGTCGTCCCGTACGTCTCGGTTGGGACATTATAAACTTCTACAGCGATATATATCCTAACGTAAGGCAGGCTAACATCTCGGATGTAGTATTTTACAACATTCCTGGCGTATGGGCCCCTACTTCTCGGTGGGAACATTATATTCGTCTATAACGTAATATAACCTAACCTAACACATCTAGCCCCTCGCTGGTAATGTTTTACAGAATCCCGTTCGTGTCGTCCCGTACATCTCGGTTGGGATATTATATACGTCTGTAGCGTTATATATCCTAACCTAAGGCAGGCTATCATCTCGGATGTAGAATTTTACAACATTCCTGGCGTATCGGCCCCTACTTCTCGGTGGGAACATTATATAGGTCTATAACGTAATATAACCTAACCTAACTCATCTAGCCCCTCGCTGGTAATGTTTTACAGAATCCCGTTCGTGACGTCCCGTACATCTCGGTTGGGATATTATATACGTCTATAGCGTTATATATCCTAACCTAAGGCAGGCTATCATCTCGGATGTAGTATTTCACAACATTTCTGGCGTATCGGTTCCTACTTCTCGGTGGGAACATTATATACGTCTATAACGTATCACATACTAACCTAACCCATCTGGCCCCTCGCTGGTAATGTTTTACAGAATCCCGTTCGTTTCGTCCCGTACATCTCGGTTGGGATATTATATACGTCTATAGCGTTATATATCCTAACCTAAGGCAGGCTATCATTTCGGATGTAGAATTTTACAACATTCCTGGCGTATCGGCCCCTACTTCTCGGTGGGAACATTATATAGGTCTATAACGTAAAATAACCTAACCTAACTCATCTAGCCCCTCGCTGGTAATGTTTTACAGAATCCCGTTCCTGTCGTCCCGTACGTCGCGGTTGGGACATTATAAACGTCTACAGCGATATATATCCTAACGTAAGGCAGTCTAACATCTCGGATGTAGTATTTTACAACATTCCTGGCGTATCGGCCCCTACTTCTCGGTGGGAACATTATATAGGTCTATAACGTAATATAACCGAACCTAACATCTAGCCCCTCGCTGGTAATGTTTTATAGAATCCCGTTCCTGTCGTCCCGTACGTCTCGGTTGGGACATTATAAACGTCTACAGCGATATATATCCTAACGTAAGACAGGCTAACATCTCGGATGTAGTATTTTACAACATTCCAGGCGTATCGGCCCCTACTTCTCGGTGGGAACATTATATACTTCTATAACGGTTCACATACTAACCTAACCCATCTAGCCCCTCGCTGGTAATGTTTTACAGAATCCCGTTCCTGTCGTCCCGTACGTCTCGGTTGGGACGTTGTGTACGTCTACAGCGTTATATATCCTAACCTAAGGCAGCCTAACATCTCGGATGCAGTATTTTACGCCATTCCTGGCGTATCGGCCCCTACTTCTCGGTGGGAACATTATATACGTCTATAACGTATCACATACTAACCTAACCCATCTAGCCCCTCGCTGGTAATGTTTTACAGAATCCCGTTCGTTTCGTCCCGTACATCTCGGTTGGGATATTATATACGTCTATAGCGTTATATATCCTAACCTAAGGCAGGCTATCATTTCGGATGTAGAATTTTACAACATTCCTGGCGTATCGGCCCCTACTTCTCGGTGGGAACATTATATAGGTCTATAACGTAATATAACCTAACCTAACATCTAGGCTCTCGCTGGTATTATTTTACAGAATCTCGTTCGTGACGTTCCGTACATCTCGGTTGGGATATTATATACGTCTATAGCGTTATATATCCTAACCTAAGGCAGGCCATCATCTCGGATGCAGTATTTTACAACATTCCTGGCATATCGGCCGCTACATCTCGGTGGGAACATTATATACGTCTATAACGTATCACAACCTAACCTAACCCATCTAGCCCCTCGCTGGTAATGTTTTACAGAATCCCGTTCCTGTCGTCCCGTACTTCTCGGTTGGGACATTATAAACGTCTACAGCGATACATATCCTAACTTAAGGCAGGCTAATATCCCGGATGCAGTATTTTACGCCATTCCTGGCGTATCGGCCCCTACTTCTCGGTGGGAACATTATATACGTCTATAACGTATCACATACTATCCTAACCCATCTAGCCCCTCGCTGGTAATGTTTTACAGAATCCCGTTCGTTTCGTCCCGTACATCTCGGTTGGGATATTATATACGTCTATAGCGTTATATATCCTAACCTAAGGCAGGCTATCATTTCGGATGTAGAATTTTACAACATTCCTGGCGTATCGGCCCCTACTTCTCGGTGGGAACATTATATAGGTCTATAACGTAATATAACCGAACCTAACATCTAGCCCCTCGCTGGTAATGTTTTACAGAATCCCGTTCCTGTCGTCCCGTACGTCTCGGTTGGGACATTATAAACGTCTACAGCGATATATATCCTAACGTAAGGCAGGCTAACATCTCGGATGTAGTATTTTACAACATTCCTGGCGTATCGGCCCCTACTTCTCGGTGGGAACATTATATAGGTCTATAACGTAATATAACCGAACCTAACATCTAGCCCCTCGCTGGTAATGTTTTACAGAATCCCGTTCCTGTCGTCCCGTACGTCTCGGTTGGGACATTATAAACGTCTACAGCGATATATATCCTAACGTGAGGCAGGCTAACATCTCGGATGTAGTATTTTACAACATTCCTGGCGTATCGGCCCCTACTTCTCGGTGGGAACATTATATACGTCTATAACGGTTCACATACTAACCTAACCCATCTAGCCCCTCGCTGGTAATGTTTTACAGAATCCCGTTCCTGTCGTCCCGTACGTCTCGGTTGGGACATTATAAACGTCTACAGCGATATATATCCTAACGTAAGGCAGTCTAACATCTCGGTTGTAGTATTTTACAACATTCCTGTCGTATCGGCCTCTACTTCTCGGTGGGAACATTATATAGGTCTATAACGTAATATAACCGAACCTAACACATCTAGCCCCTCGCTGGTAATGTGTTACAGAATCCCGTTCCTGTCGTCCCGTACGTCTCGGTTGGGACATTATAAACTTCTACAGCGATATATATCCTAACCTAAGGCAGGCCGTCATCTCGGATGCGGTATTTTACAACATTCTTGGCATATCGGCCCCTACTTCTCGGTGGGAACATTATATACGTCTATAACGTATCACAACCTAATCTAACCCATCTAGCCCCTCGCTGGTAATGTTTTACAGAATCCCGTTCCTGTCGTCCCGTACGTCTCGGTTGGTACATTATAAACTTCTACAGCGATATATATCCTAACGTAAGGCAGGCTAACATCTCGGATGTAGTATTTTACAACATTCCTGGCGTATGGGCCCCTACTTCTCGGTGGGAACATTATATTCGTCTATAACGTAATATAACCTAACCTAACACATCTAGCCCCTCGCTGGTAATGTTTTACAGAATCCCGTTCGTGTCGTCCCGTACATCTCGGTTGGGATATTATATACGTCTGTAGCGTTATATATCCTAACCTAAGGCAGGCTATCATCTCGGATGTAGAATTTTACAACATTCCTGGCGTATCGGCCCCTACTTCTCGGTGGGAACATTATATAGGTCTATAACGTAATATAACCTAACCTAACTCATCTAGCCCCTCGCTGGTAATGTTTTACAGAATCCCGTTCGTGACGTCCCGTACATCTCGGTTGGGATATTATATACGTCTATAGCGTTATATATCCTAACCTAAGGCAGGCTATCATCTCGGATGTAGTATTTCACAACATTTCTGGCGTATCGGTTCCTACTTCTCGGTGGGAACATTATATACGTCTATAACGTATCACATACTAACCTAACCCATCTGGCCCCTCGCTGGTAATGTTTTACAGAATCCCGTTCGTTTCGTCCCGTACATCTCGGTTGGGATATTATATACGTCTATAGCGTTATATATCCTAACCTAAGGCAGGCTATCATTTCGGATGTAGAATTTTACAACATTCCTGGCGTATCGGCCCCTACTTCTCGGTGGGAACATTATATAGGTCTATAACGTAAAATAACCTAACCTAACTCATCTAGCCCCTCGCTGGTAATGTTTTACAGAATCCCGTTCCTGTCGTCCCGTACGTCGCGGTTGGGACATTATAAACGTCTACAGCGATATATATCCTAACGTAAGGCAGTCTAACATCTCGGATGTAGTATTTTACAACATTCCTGGCGTATCGGCCCCTACTTCTCGGTGGGAACATTATATAGGTCTATAACGTAATATAACCGAACCTAACATCTAGCCCCTCGCTGGTAATGTTTTATAGAATCCCGTTCCTGTCGTCCCGTACGTCTCGGTTGGGACATTATAAACGTCTACAGCGATATATATCCTAACGTAAGACAGGCTAACATCTCGGATGTAGTATTTTACAACATTCCAGGCGTATCGGCCCCTACTTCTCGGTGGGAACATTATATACTTCTATAACGGTTCACATACTAACCTAACCCATCTAGCCCCTCGCTGGTAATGTTTTACAGAATCCCGTTCCTGTCGTCCCGTACGTCTCGGTTGGGACGTTGTGTACGTCTACAGCGTTATATATCCTAACCTAAGGCAGCCTAACATCTCGGATGCAGTATTTTACGCCATTCCTGGCGTATCGGCCCCTACTTCTCGGTGGGAACATTATATACGTCTATAACGTATCACATACTAACCTAACCCATCTAGCCCCTCGCTGGTAATGTTTTACAGAATCCCGTTCGTTTCGTCCCGTACATCTCGGTTGGGATATTATATACGTCTATAGCGTTATATATCCTAACCTAAGGCAGGCTATCATTTCGGATGTAGAATTTTACAACATTCCTGGCGTATCGGCCCCTACTTCTCGGTGGGAACATTATATAGGTCTATAACGTAATATAACCTAACCTAACATCTAGGCTCTCGCTGGTATTATTTTACAGAATCTCGTTCGTGACGTTCCGTACATCTCGGTTGGGATATTATATACGTCTATAGCGTTATATATCCTAACCTAAGGCAGGCCATCATCTCGGATGCAGTATTTTACAACATTCCTGGCATATCGGCCGCTACATCTCGGTGGGAACATTATATACGTCTATAACGTATCACAACCTAACCTAACCCATCTAGCCCCTCGCTGGTAATGTTTTACAGAATCCCGTTCCTGTCGTCCCGTACTTCTCGGTTGGGACATTATAAACGTCTACAGCGATACATATCCTAACTTAAGGCAGGCTAATATCCCGGATGCAGTATTTTACGCCATTCCTGGCGTATCGGCCCCTACTTCTCGGTGGGAACATTATATACGTCTATAACGTATCACATACTATCCTAACCCATCTAGCCCCTCGCTGGTAATGTTTTACAGAATCCCGTTCGTTTCGTCCCGTACATCTCGGTTGGGATATTATATACGTCTATAGCGTTATATATCCTAACCTAAGGCAGGCTATCATTTCGGATGTAGAATTTTACAACATTCCTGGCGTATCGGCCCCTACTTCTCGGTGGGAACATTATATAGGTCTATAACGTAATATAACCGAACCTAACATCTAGCCCCTCGCTGGTAATGTTTTACAGAATCCCGTTCCTGTCGTCCCGTACGTCTCGGTTGGGACATTATAAACGTCTACAGCGATATATATCCTAACGTAAGGCAGGCTAACATCTCGGATGTAGTATTTTACAACATTCCTGGCGTATCGGCCCCTACTTCTCGGTGGGAACATTATATAGGTCTATAACGTAATATAACCGAACCTAACATCTAGCCCCTCGCTGGTAATGTTTTACAGAATCCCGTTCCTGTCGTCCCGTACGTCTCGGTTGGGACATTATAAACGTCTACAGCGATATATATCCTAACGTAAGGCAGGCTAACATCTCGGATGTAGTATTTTACAACATTCCTGGCGTATCGGCCCCTACTTCTCGGTGGGAACATTATATACGTCTATAACGGTTCACATACTAACCTAACCCATCTAGCCCCTCGCTGGTAATGTTTTACAGAATCCCGTTCCTGTCGTCCCGTACGTCTCGGTTGGGACATTATAAACGTCTACAGCGATATATATCCTAACGTAAGGCAGTCTAACATCTCGGTTGTAGTATTTTACAACATTCCTGTCGTATCGGCCTCTACTTCTCGGTGGGAACATTATATAGGTCTATAACGTAATATAACCGAACCTAACACATCTAGCCCCTCGCTGGTAATGTGTTACAGAATCCCGTTCCTGTCGTCCCGTACGTCTCGGTTGGGACATTATAAACTTCTACAGCGATATATATCCTAACCTAAGGCAGGCCGTCATCTCGGATGCGGTATTTTACAACATTCTTGGCATATCGGCCCCTACTTCTCGGTGGGAACATTATATACGTCTATAACGTATCACAACCTAATCTAACCCATCTAGCCCCTCGCTGGTAATGTTTTACAGAATCCCGTTCCTGTCGTCCCGTACGTCTCGGTTGGGACATTATAAACGTCTACAGCGATATATATCCTAACGTAAGGCAGGCTAACATCTCAGATGTAGTATTTTACAACATTCCTGGCGTATCGGCCTCTACTTCTCGGGGGGAACATTATATTCGTCTATAACGTAATATAACCTAACCTAACACATCTAGCCCCTCGCTGATAATGTTTTACAGAATCCCGTTCGTGTCGTCCCGTACATCTCGGTTGGAATATTATATACGTCTATAGCGTTATAGATCCTAATCTAAGGCAGGCTATCATCTCGGATGCAGTATTTTACAACATTCCTGGCATATCGG